>CAIGRP010049818.1:0-16990 GCA_903798385.1 Fraxinus cuspidata
TACAAATTAGCAATATTCACCAAATAATATTGTGGCAAAGTTTTGTATAATTCAAAGGAAGGGCGTGGATTCAAATTTTTACAATTGCATTAAAACCTCTAAAATATAATATATATTATTATGGTAAATCTAGTGCTAAATTCAACAAGTGTCACAATGATCAAGTTTCAATAATCCAAAGGGGAGCTCACATGTTTGATTCCCTTCTCTATTTCATTGATTTTAGTAAAAATTGTAAAACTAAAATATTTCACAATAATTCGATTGGGAAGAGATTTGAAACCAGGATTTCTCATATGAACATGAGAGTTCTAATCAACTGAGTTACAAGAAATATTTGAAAATAAAATGAATTACCAATTTTATAACCTAAAAATCTTATTCATTGTAAAAAAAAAAAAAATTGTTCCCGATGGATCTAGCACGCACAGCCGCCGGGCTCGTCGGGTGCTAGATTCATCGCTATTATGTTCTAATGTCTTGAAAATGGTATAATAATTTAATACATGCATAGTTTAAGCCAACTGTCCAACCTAAAAACTTAAATGGTAAAAATTGAGAAATTGTTTTTTTTTTTATATTATGAGCTTGTTTCAGCCCCATTTTTTCCTCAAAAAATGTATTTTGCAATAGTGTTATGCGGAAGAATGTGTGGTAAAAAAATAAGGAAAAATTTTGAGTTTGCGTGTAATATTATTTTATTGAAAAATGTGTTGTTGAAATTGGGTTAAATTACTATTTAAAAATTCATTTTGATAGAAAAATGAGGCTCAAACAAGGGCTGTGTCTTTAACACAGCATCATATATAAATGCACAATTTTCCATATTCAAATTAGTTATCTTAGACTAATATGATTATATACATTATCATATAAACTTAAGTGTATTCATAAATTTAAAATAATGTAATGATAAAAATTAAAAATCCTGTAATTGAGGCATCATATAAAAAATAACTATAACCCATTAAGATAAACTAGACATAAATAATTGAAATGTAGGGTTTATTGAAATTAATTAAACCAAAAAGTCACGTCCACCGTATATATTTATGTTTGGTGATTGAATGCTTGAGCCCTATTTTATGTTGAAAACGAGTTTCGTAATAGTGAATATATGAAAATGTATGATTAAACATTTGTCTGACAATTATTATTTGAAAACTATTTTTTCTCCATACTCATTTTTATTACACATTCATAAAATAAAATGTTATGCACGTAAATGTAAAAATAATTTCCTACTTTTTAACCATATATTATCCTAAAAATCACCATTCGAAATATTATTTTTTTCCAAATAATAGTTGTCAAACATAGGCAAAAATGTTGATTTTTTTTTAATTTACGTGCAAAATAATTTATTATGTGATTAAAAATAAATTTAAAAGAAAAAAAATGTATGTTTGAATAATGGGATCAGATCAGGAGCCAAGTGTTGTACAAAAATAATATAAAAATTAAAAAGCAAAACAATTATGGGATTATCATTCCAATCGAAAGGCATTGAGTCCAACTTTCTCCAGCCTTCAATCATATGCGTCATCATTCACCTTTGCCAAACTCCATCTCCCTTCCTCTCCCTCCCCCACCCCCCACCCCCCCATCTCCACCTCACGTTCTTCTCTACAACTTTCATTTTTCACCACCTTCCGTAAAAACCCAATATTCTTTTCGAGAGAAAAAAAAAAAATTGTATTCTGTATATTCACACAAAAAGCAATAAAATATCTGCAATATTAGAGAGAGTGAACATTTCTCCTTTGTGTTACTTAAGATTGGAAACTTTGATTAGCCATTCAATCTCTGTCGAGTTTTTCTTACTTCCATCACCAATACTCCCTCAGAGAGAGAGAGTAGATATAGAGAGAGATCTAACTCTACATCTGTTAGCTAGTGTTGTTAAGGTTGGTATCAGAGCTTACCTTTAGCTTGTTTTTTTTTTTTTTGCATAATTCCACATTTTTGTTTGAAAGTAAATTTATTGAATTTATCTTTTGGATTGAATTTGAATCCTAAAGGGAAGACATATAGAGAAATTGTGGAGAAGATGACAGATGAGCTAATTTCAATTGGTTCCACTAAAAATCCAGTCAGTGGATCTAATCCTCAACCTGCAGTAAAGAAGAAGAGAAGCCTTCCAGGCACCCCAGGTAATTAAGCTTACATCTCTATATATTTATAGATTTTCTAGCATGAGTATTTTCAATATCTTTTATTAGCTATTTACTGTTATTCCACTGAAGATATTATAATGAATCTGTTATTATATAGATCCTGATGCTGAAGTGATAGCCTTGTCCCCAAAGACTCTAATGGCGACAAACAGGTTCCTATGCGAAATATGTGGAAAGGGTTTTCAGAGGGATCAAAATTTGCAACTCCACAGAAGAGGGCACAACCTACCATGGAAACTGAAGCAAAGAAGTAGCAAAGAAGTGCGAAAACGAGTTTATGTCTGCCCAGAAAAGGGCTGCGTCCACCACCATCCGTCGAGGGCTCTTGGAGACCTAACCGGCATAAAAAAGCACTTTTGTCGAAAGCATGGGGAGAAAAAGTGGAAGTGTGAGAAATGCTCTAAACGATATGCTGTGCAGTCAGATTGGAAAGCGCACTCCAAGACTTGTGGTACTAGGGAATACAAATGTGACTGCGGGACTATATTTTCAAGGTATTTCATCACACTCACTGTTAATATGTTTACATTGGCATACTATTAAGAAGAAGGATTTTGTCAACAGCCTAGAAAAAAAAAATAGATAAAAAATCGAAGAGATAAATGAAAATCTGTGTGTGTGTGTATGTGTCTGTGTCTGTGTGTGTGTCTGTGGTTGAAAAGTGAATAATAATCAAGATCTGTTGATTTCAGTACCATGTTCCAAAAAATGGGCCTATTTTGCCTCTATCAATAATTATTAGACTTCTCGTTATGCTAGGATGATATGTACGTAGTTGTAGGCCTTGAATAATTCAGAATTTCAGAGATTATATATGCTTGCTCACGTCTTGGTGAATAGTTGAGAATATGTTTATTAGACAATAATAGATAGAGTTAAATAGTATTATAGATATTATTTTCATTTCGTTTCTTTTCTTTTCTAATACTGTCCAAAAATTTTACAATAGAGTACATCTTCATATTTTAGACTCACGAATTGTTATGGAACTAATTCTTGTGAATAGGCGAGATAGCTTCATCACTCACAGGGCATTTTGTGATGTCTTAGCCGAGGAAACAGAAAGAGTAAAAGCAAAATCTCACATGGAAAACCATGCAGGGCATATCAATTATCAGTTCTCATTAGGGCCTAATATGGGGCAGCATTTCTCTTCCATTTTCAAGCCAACTTCAAGCAACCCTCAAAATGTCAATGATCCAATGACAAGAGGCCTTTCATTATGGAATATGAGCCAGAAGCCTCCCCAAAGTCAAGAAACACTATACAAAAATCTCCAAGAAATGCATCAAATGGGAATTTCTGTCAGTTCTGGAGGTGCAATATACGGCTGTACTGATCCACTTGTTAATCCCTGCTCATCAAACCCTCCTGCACCATCCAGTAGCTATCAGTTGAATTGGGATTTTGCTCAAAATTTTAATTCCTCAAATGCTGCTGCTGATCAGTTAAGCTGCAATTCACTTCCTTTGAGTAATGTTAATGTTAAAGATGAGGGAAATCATCAACTTGCTGGGAGTGTTCCATCCTTATTTAGCACTCAACAACAATCCCATCAACAATTCTCATCAGCAAACATGTCTGCAACAGCTTTATTGCAGAAAGCTGCCCAAATAGGAGCCACCACAACTGACCCATCACTCCTAGGAAACTTTGGCCTCAAGTGCACTGAAAATCAAGTTCAAAACGCAGTAACTGCTGGTCTTGGCAGTGATTTTTCTGCATTGAATCAGCTTCAAATGTACCCATCTTTGCGCCATCATATGCAGAATCAAGAAAGCATCACAGAGGGAGAAACCAGGGATTTTCTTGGTGTAGGCGTGCAATCCATCTGTCATCCATCATCAATCAACGGATGGATATGATTGTCATGTGGAGTTAATTTGCTAATTTACATGATTATTTTCTCCAAGGATGGTAACTAAAGATGAAAATAAAGTGGAGTTTGATGCTGAGAGAGAGAGGATGAGATAAAGGTGGCATTTAGTGGTGGATGAGAGCTAAAAAGTTGAATACCAAAAACTATATGTATATCCAAGCATTGAAGGGGAAGATCCATGCATATTCTATCAAATGGTGGCATTTTTATTTTTTTAGTAAAAGGGAATGTGTAGTGGGGGCAAAGGGAAGAGGCCCGTTTCAACTCCATTATTGCTATATGTTCCATTTATATTCTAGTTGTTATCTTCACAAACTGAGCCCCGTTTAGTTTAAATCTAATTAAAACTTCAAGTCAAAATCAGCAATTAATTTTAATCACATATTTTATGGGATCACAACTTTTCGACCTCACATTTCATTAACTTTTATCAAAATCTACTAAAAATCTTATTTTTAATCTCTACCAAACAAGAGCTAAATTTTAAAAATATGGAACCCTACAATGATAGAAAAGCCCAAATCTAGTTTAGGTAGAATTTATTGCTTCTTAATCAAAAGTAAATTGCAAATCTTCTCTTTTGTGAGCCTTGCAAGCTAGCTAGTAAATTCATTGTCTACCATTATTTCAAAACTCTTTTTTTTTTCTTAAACTCATTTTCAACTACATATTCTAACAATAACATATTTTGTACGTGAACCCATTTTTTTCTATTTTTTAACCACGCATTTTTAAAAATTCACCATTCCAATTTTTTACTTTAATGGTAGACAAACAAGGGATAAAATGATTCAAGATTAGCCATGTTGCATGGAAGAAAAGCTTTCCAATTATCTCTACTTAAATTCAACTTTTAATTTTATACATAATTTTTTGGAATATTATTTTAAAAAAAAAATTACATTGCTTGACCATCCATGGACATGAACTGCAGATGAGGACTTAGGATGTGTAATTAGCAATAATAACAGGATCCAAATAGGATGACCACTTACAAACAAGGAAAGGGACAAGACCTTCATCATCAATACCGTGTGGTTGAGAGCAAAGAACTAGGCTAAAGAAGGAAAGAACAAATTAAAGTTAAAATTGCATTCGCTGTTCAGTACAACAATATCTAGTATTTTATGTTAAATATTATTTTACATTGTTAATAATCTCGTTATTATGCATTATCAAAAAATATCTTTTTATTTATATGCAATGTATGCAACTGGCTTTACAAATTTATATTCTAAGGGCGTCTTTGCTACGTAGTGCTAGCTAGGCTTCCATGTATAGTAAGACGTTTGTGATTTCATTATCTTTTTTTCCTTAATCGTGTATAGTATTGTAAAGAAAAATAGCATCTTATTTACTCGTAAATATTTTCATGGTGACTTTGTAATCATTTGTCGTTCTTCAAGAACTCACACTACTACGAGCATGTTTGGTGAAGATTAAAATCGAATTTTTAGTATATTTCTTTTAAATTTGATAAAATATGTGGTCGAAAACTTGTGAGACATGTGAAATATGTGATTAAAATTGATTGTTGAATTTAATTTATATTAAAATCTGAATTTTAATCGGTATCAAACGGGGGCTATATATTGAGCATTTGTTTGTTAGAAATTAAAAATAAAATTTTAATCTAATTCAAAATCAACAACTAAGTTTGATCACGCATTTTATGGGATCCAAAATTTTTCAATCACACATTTCATCAACTTTTATCAATATTTACTAAAAAATTGATTTTAATCTACATCAAAGAAGAGCTTAGTGTTTGTTTGATAAAACTTTATTAAATTTTTATCCACTTTTAACTTGTCAAACTTTATCATATTTTTTGGGATTCACAATTTTTATCTAATTTTTAGTTACAAACGTTTTATTAACTTTTATTATTAATTCGCTAAGTATTTTATCAAAAAAATTATCACTAGCGGGCCTTTATTTTCATCAATAACTCATCACAAGGTCAAGTTTTATTCATATAAGATCAGTCTCGCCGGCCAAGTTCTCTGAACCCTAAATTACAAAAACTTGGCTTTTGTTGAATGTTTATCTGACAGGGGAAAGTAAAACATATGTGGGGTCTTGTAACATGCAACATACGTCTTTTAAAGGGCACTGATTTTGTCTTAATTCTGTGGCTCATTCGAGCAAACAAAGTGGCAAAGTGTTCGAAGTTTGACTTCTAGTTGTGGATTCAAACTAATTTGTATATATTTTATTAGAGGTCACCCGACTTCGACCTAAGTTTCAATTCGATCAATCAATTTTTAAATGTTTCCATCAAACATGATTCATTCACCAATTGACTAAAACACCACCAATGGTATCGAAATTTGTATACCGCTCGCCGCTTCACCTCACACAGCATCGAGATACCTCAACACCGCTCCTACATCTCGGAATCTCACAAACAACTCCATCATCGCTACGCAAAGGCATTGAGCGACGCCACTTTCATATTAACACCGCTATCGAAATCTATATACCTCGTACATATTGAAATCTTATGTCGGCCACCTATAACAGCTCCCAGATTAACTTTATTTGTCGCTCTACCTCGCAGATTAACGTCGTCGCTCTGAAGCCGTGATGCCACTACCACCATCGAATCGGCATTGCGCTGGTTCTCTGAATCGGCATTGCGCCGTCTTTTTAAATCATCACCGCACCAACGCTATGAATCATCTCTCTAAATCGGCACCGCGCCGCTTCGTGCAGAGGCTGCGGCTCCAATATAAAGGGTGGAAAATAGAGAATATAGGATTGGAAGAAATTATGGTATAGAGAGAAGAAGAGATAGGGGAATATTTGGGGTTTGTGAGTGAAATTGGGTAGGGTAGATGATGGTGGGGTGAATATGTAGAATAATTTTTTTGATAATACTATCATTATTTAAATTTTAAATTATCATTTGATTTTTGAAAAAAAAACATAAATCTTAGTTTTGAATTTGATAGTTTAAAACTAGGGTTGGATGTAATTTCCACTATTTGAACTCTCTCTCTCTCTCTCTCTCTCTCTCTCTCAAACGTTGGGTTGTCAAGAGGTTGACTGTGTTAGATATCTAAAGAATCCATAAAGTAAATGGGCCAGTCTATATAATTTCCCTTTGAAAGTGGATGCATTAATCCCCAGCCCAACCCAAAACACTAACATAAACATCTTCTTTTCCTGAAGTACAAATTCCAGCAGCAACCAAACGAAACGAAGATTAAATTCATCAAGTCGCCATTAATCGAGCTGTAGGTTCTTGAGGCCGATGCACGCCTCTTTATTCAACAAGACAACGACTCGATGCATGTTGACACCTCCGTCTTGCCGTGCTCCTTGGTCCTCAACAAGTTTATCGAGCTTAGACAACCAATTTTGAATTCATCTTGATTGGCTTGATCTTATTGGGCACTTTGATTTCTACAACACAAAAAGTTAATTTTCTCTTTACTAACATTGTAGACCCTCATGGTTGGAGAAAGAAAGGAGTAGGAGAATCAGGTTGCACTCATGTAACAACAAAGGCACCTATACACAAGTATGAGACTCATTGAACTCTACATATGATTAAGTGATAACATGCAACTTATGGACATTTTGTTCACAGTCACCAGCTATATGATTGATTACGTAGGTTCTAAGCCGAATCACCCATTGCATTATCTCTGCTCGTATATTTGAGTGTGTAGGTGTCCAACCTTAAGAGACCTTGAATAAAAAAGTGGACCCACTCCAAAGTGAATAAAGAGGCTTGGTCGTTGTCATCTAGAAGCATCATCATGAATAGATTGAAAGAATGTCCCCCAATGACATTAGCAACCCCACTTCAAAGACGGGAATGTGTCATCCTTGACATCAGTATCAACATATTCACTAATCAGGAGAAAATTATGATTGTCTAAGTTGCAAACAACGATAACTTAGATCATCCACTACGACCTAGGTGCAATTATGGTCCACCTTTCCAAGTTCTTCAACCAATGAGATTCATTTGAATGGGGGAGGTAACACGTATTTCAATGATGAACTCTGTATCTTGACAAGATAAATAATGACAAGCTCATGTCTTGGAGCTTATGTAAAGAAGCAAGGCGCCAAGGCCTAACTAGAGGGACTGGGCTAAGCTATTCCCTATAATATACTACCAAATACCATTTGATGAAAATGTTCTTTACTAGTATTCTAGCGAAACACACTTCAATTCATTCAAATCCTCTTAAGTTGATATGAAATTGTCATGTCAATTTTAATCATCAACAAAGTTTATCAAAGGTTGACTATTGCAAGAACATAATTTGAAATATATTAAGGTCACATAGCACTTAAAAAATTATAAGTATGCAATAACGCTTTCATCATTTGACTCTATAACTTGTTCGAAATAAGTGTCCAAAGAGCATGGTAACTTCTTGAGTTTATAAGATCAAGTTATTATAATTCACTGCTCAAAAGTCACTACAAAACGATAAATAAGTAGACCAACCATACAAACTTTCCTTATATTTAATTAATTACAAATGAACATGAAGAGCATGCTCGAGCCCCATTTATCTTTAAAATGCATTTTTGAATAATATTTTGATGGAGAATATGCGGTTAAAAAAAGAATTTTTTTAGATTTATGTGTAATATTATTTTATTAAAGAATATATGATTAAAAATAAGAAAGAGAAAAATGCATTTTTAAAAATAATAAGACCAAGCGAAGGCTAAATTATGTACTAAGAGCCTGTTTGACAATTATTATTGTAGAAAAAAATTTGAACGATAATTTTTACGAAAATGTGTGATTAAAAAGTAGTAATTTTTTTAGTATAAATGTAAAATATTTTATTATGTGAATGAATAATTCAAAATGATATTATCATACAACATAAACAGACCCTGAAGTAGTTACGATAGTCTAGGAAATTGACTATGCTCGAATGGGAAAAATCATGTGTACAAAATTTTTTACACAAATGTTTTACACTCACTCACATTTGTGGGGTCTACCGGAATAAAAAATGATAAAAAAATCCACCCACTCACCCCCCGTGTATTTGGTGATATTTTGTAGAACCATGCTTCCCTACATGTAGCATGGTTCATGCTCGAATTCCTACTACATGGACCCACAATTAATTTTATCTTCTGCAGTCAAAAAGCATATTCCCACAAAAGCCCTTCTTCACGCTCAAGCGCGTCCAAACACTCTCCAACCTAAGTTGGCCTAACATTATTGGAGCGTGTAGTTCAACCTCCTTCATACGAGTTGGTCTAACATTTCTACAGCACTATTAAACTTTCAACCCGACCCGAATCAGAAACTGCAGAAACAGAACTGTTCTTTAATGTCTAGAGAGAGAAAGTAAAGAAAAAGGATAATTTTCTAAAAGGGGTCCTCAATTTTTCACAAGCATAGCATTCATATCCTAATCTTTTAACATTGTGCCTGTAATATTCATGTGACGACAAATATCTACTCATCTAAAAAGTGAGGTTTAGACTAGGCACAAAGCGAGAGCAAAACTTCCATTCTTGTGCTTTTTTTAAATTTTAAATTATTTATTTTATTATTTTTTCGCATCTAGTAGCACTTTTTTCTTTGATTGTTAAATAATTTTAAGATTAAGTTAAAAATTTAAAATAATATTAAAATAAGAAAACATTTTTTTTTTACATTTTTTACGCATAGGCCGAAACTTGACTTCCAAGCTTCACTATGCTTTATATTTTTTAGAAAATTGGGTAGAACGTATTTGACGTCGGACTAAAAGAGCAAAATTACTAAAAAATATTTTCTTTATTCCAAAAATCAATGTCCCAAAAAATGGCGTTTAGGTGTGAAGCAAGAACAAAACGCCTCGTTTCGTAATTTTTTGTGCTTTTTTTATTTTTGGGCCATTTTTTTTAACGTTTTTTTCCTTTAATTATTACATAATTTATTGTTTTAAAAATTAAAAAATAATATTAAAATAAGAAAAACAATTTTTTACGCTTTTTAACACCTATGCTGAAACGTTTTGTCACGTTTGACTCTTTTTAGAACATTGTAAAAAAAAAAGAAAAAATTTCTATTCAAATTACAGTGAATATTACTTTTTGGGATCATTTTACATTTTCAATCAAAATATTCGCCCATGTTTGGTAGTTATTATTTTTAAATTATATTTTTATCTCCCTTATTATCAATCACATATTTTTCAAGAAAATAATATTACACGCAAATCAAAATTTTTTCTTATTTTTTAATAACACGTCTTCCATCAAATTATTATTTCAAAATGTATTTTTTTGCTAAAAAATAAAGACATTTTTTGCTAGGTGAGAATTTTGCAAGCACATTGTAAAAAGATTTGAGACATAAGTCCACAAAATGAAAAGATTAGGGACCTCTAGAGAAATTTATCCTAAAAAATGTTAAAAACTCCCAACACACAATCGCACAAATTCAATTGTGAATCAAAGCCTTCTCTCTCTAGAATCAAATTAATATTTCGCATAGTTTATTATGTTTTCTCTCTCTATATACGCGATCAAATTTTTTACCCATCAAAAAAACAATTGACAACATCACAGTCGATAAAAGCAGAACCTGAAAAATTTCAAGGAAAAAAACAAACAAAATTCGTAGAGAAATAAAGGAATTTAGAGAGAGAAAAAGAAATGATGTGTGGGATTAGAGAGAGAAAGTGTATTGTTTTTCATTTTGTTATTGTTGGTTCGTGGGTTGGTAATTGTGTTTTTTCTATCTTTCAATTCTATGTACGACTGCTTTTTTCTTTATCCTTACACAACCCACAAATAATAAAACAATCAAATACTTATTCTTCGTCTTCTACCATTTTTTGTGTACAAGTTTTTGTTATTGGGAGTATTAATTGTTTTTTTTGGGTATTCTACAAATCTCGCCGCACATATAGATTATGTAGAGAGAGAAAGGAAAACTCTTTACCAGTGTTTTCTAAATGCAGACACTTTTTTCAATACTCCCATTTGCAAACCCTAGATTTTAGAGAGTTTAATTGTGTAATTTTTTTTGTATTTTTGTGGGTTTTATTTCAGTTTATGTTGTTTGGAATTTGGGGATCTGTATAAGCCCTGACTTGTTTTGATTCGGTTTTATATATTGGAGAGGAAGTAAGCGTTTTGATTTTCTGGAGTCAAATGGAGACTGAAGGAGCTGGTGGTAGTGGAAGTGGTGCCGGCGGTTGTGTTGGAGTAGGAAGTTCTGGAAGTCTAGAGCCGGAGAAGAAGACTACACCAGAGGGAGAACCAAGGGTTAAGCGTAAAATGAAGACTCCTTATCAGTTGGAACTTCTTGAGAAAACCTATGCTAGTTAGTTTCATCCATTTCTCTTTTTATTGTTCATTTTTGTTTGATTTTATCCTGTGATATTTAGGTTCTGATTTTTCAACTATTACAGTATTTTGAGCATATTTTAGGATTAAAATTAATGAGAATAAGTGTTTGATTTTATGCTCAGTGGAAACGTATCCGTCCGAAGAGTTGAGAGCAGAGCTTTCAGTGAAATTAGGTCTCTCCGATCGGCAGCTGCAGATGTGGTTCTGCCATAGAAGGTTAAAGGACCGAAAAGCCCCCGCAGAGAAGCAGCAAATGAAGAGGGCCTCGCCAGCTGCAGTTGCAGGGTCCTCTGGCAGGAGTGCAGATGAAATGGCTGTTAATAATACTGAGGTGGAAAATGAACATGGCTCTGGTCTGAGCCTGTTTGGGAATTTGGATTTGATGCCCCGTCCGCCACCGCAACAGCGAGTGGTTCATAAAGTTGGGACGGTGGTGCCAAGGATAACGGCTGAAATGCCTGTGATGAGGAGGTTCTATGAGCCACCTCTGGCAATATCTGAGCAGAGGGCAATAACATTTGTGGAGGCACAGTTGGGGGAGCCAATGAGAGAGGATGGGCCAATTCTTGGAATGGAGTTTGATCCCTTGCCTCCTGGTGCATTTGGTGCACCAATTGGTATATTACTTGACCCAATTTAACTTTTTGTTATTTAATAGTAAATGCAAAATTCTTTTAGGCACTGCCTGAATGGTGGTATAGATTTATTATGTGACAACTAGTAATAATGTGATGTTGGTGAAGTTTGATGTTTATAATGGAATGTGTGTTTTGATTAATGGTTGGCCAGTTTCTTAATTGTCAAGCCACATAAGTTGGTACTTGCACAAGCTGATCACTCTACACAATTTTGAAAATGACTGTTCAATTTAAAAGTAATAAAAAGTGAAGCTGATTTGAGCAAATTAAATTTTGAGATAGTTTTTTGTGAGAGATGTTTGTGTTAGGTGATATGCTATGAGTATTGAAGGGCAGTCTAGTTTTTTATTTAATACATTCAATGGTATCTTTCCTATTAAATGATGCAAATGAATTTTGAAACAACAAAATGATAGTCTCATTGACAGGCTTCTTATTACAACTACGGTCATGGGAGATGGTGTTTGTAAAGAATCGTCAATTTACGTTTGGTTGTTTGGCTGGTGACTGGTGTAGTAGAAAAGGTTTTTTGAGGAACTAATTTGTTTGGATGCCTGATGATCAGGTAGTGATGATGCTGGAATTGACAGTTTAACTAATGTTTTTATGGATCATTATGGCCTTCACTTTTAATTTGCTTATGACATGAATACATTACAGTTGTAAACACTACAACAACAAACTAAACCTTATATCTAGTAAAAAGGATTTGCTACATAAATTTTTTTTCATCATTCCATTTGGTTCTTTGCTACATCTATTAAAAGATTCAATGCAACTAGGTCCTTTATGATGACAGTAATCCTTATTTTTACCTTAATTGTACACAAGCTTATGCCATATCTCAGATGAGGTTCCTTGGTGCATGATATTTGCAGATGATATAGTTTTAGTGGATGAGAGTAAGAGGGGGTTAACTCATAAGTTCGAAATCTTAATGGTTTTTGTTTAGAACTAGGATGGAATACTTGTAATTTCCCTTTTTTGAAGTGGTTAATAACGATGATAGTGGAGTCACTGTGGAGGATAGTCTTGCCCTGAGTGATTATTTTAGGTGTTGAGGTTCAATTATCTACGAGGAAGGAGGACTTGAAGAGAATGTCATGTGGAGGATTAATCCGTTTTGGATACAAAAAGAATTTATTTGACATGGGATTTACTAATAGTGGATATTTCTCGAAATTTTAAAGTCAAGTGGATATAAGATTTATTAAGTTTTTTTTTTTTAATGATATCTTTTTCTCCTTTTTACTTGTGCCCTAGTTGTTGTATTGAAACATGTGGTTTTCCTGTGGAAAATTGAATATTAAAATGCTTCATTTCTGCTGTTAGTAGTATCTACTCCAAATAGTTATCATGATAAGGTACCATAGTTCTTTGACCGAGTCTTCAGATGTTCGTGGGGTTTGATGGAAGTCTCCTTTTGGCTTTGTGTTGGTGCGACATTGTATTGAAAGTAGTAACTCCCAGAAAATTCCCTGGGTAAGTTTTGCGTCTCGATTGCAATTTATAAAAAACTTGAAAAGAAGTTTGCTTGCCCTTTTGGGTGCTATTCGATGCTGTATATACCAAATAACCATATAGGATCAAGAAAATTATTACTATTATTTGGATGGAATCTTGATGAAACTCAGAGCTATTAGTTTGATGAGTGCAGGAATGTTTTCTTGTATTAGGAGGAAGAAATCAAACTTGTCTTTATTTATAAATGAAATAGAATTTTTGTTTCTTTTGGAGACAGAGAAAGCAGGATAAAGAATGAGCACTAGGCATGGACTAGTAGGGTCACTTTTTGGCTCCCAATAAATAATTGTTAGGATCCTGTCGCATACTATTTGATCCTGAGGGATGCAATCTGTTTTTTTCAGTCTTAATGGAATCCTTTTGCAGGAACTTGAAAGGTTTTGTGACGAGTTTCACCACTTGAAAGGTTTAGCAACCATGAAATGAAGTCCAATTGAACTTATGCCCATCCAAAGAACCCATTTTATTATTTCACCTCTAAGTATCTAGAATGGTGAATGTAGGACTTTTTTTACTGGTGTTTAGTCAGTTTCACAGTTGTCAGTCTTGTGGAGAATACTACAAGGTGTTACCTGCACGATTGAAAGAAAGTAATGGGAGGAGTCCAGTTATGCAGAGAATCCCTGTGGACAAATGATGGTGGGATGTATTTATTCTGAGTTCAGGCATTATTAGTGCTCAAATTCTGCCATCTGTTTGTATTGGGGGTTCACAGCATAATATGTTGTATGATGTCAGGAATGCTGAGAATACCAAAAATGATGCTTCCATGAACAAGACTGATTTCACATAACTTACATTGAAATAATACTACATTCCTCATACGTAGGCATATTATTTTTTGATTTCATTTTGCTTTTAAGTAAAGTAAATAAGGTGGGATTACATTGTGATCAGCCTAAAGACAGTTTCTCTGGAGTAATCAATCAGTTCTCATTCAGCAATCAGCAAATATTTATTATCATCTGCCATTTTAATTGATATGAAGTGGTTGAATGGAGTGGGTCCCTGGTGGCTGGTAAAGTTATTTTGGAAAATGGAAGTGCTCCCTGTGGAATGTCTGGAGCATGGACACTTTTACACTAGTACGTCATGTCTATGTGTGACATGTCGTATTGTTCACTTGCACTCCTGGGCACACTTAAGACGTGTCCGACACATGTCGTATTTTTTTTTTATATATATTTTTGACACTTGATGGATATTTTCTGTACATTCAATGGGTAAGTATCTGACATGCCTTGTGACGTCATCCATATTGTTCTATTCTTCTTTGTTCCAACGCTTGAGAAACATGTTCTCTACGCATCAAGGATGAGGAAAGCCTCATTTTGTAAATAAGAATATAGAATTAGAGAAGTTTTTTTTATCATGGAAACATTTGTCTAAAATAGTCAAAATAATATGAGAGAAGTTCTACGAACTTAATGTCGAATTCTTTTTACATTATTAGTAATTTTATCATTTAACTTAGAATTTATTTGAGCCTCCGCCTGGGAAGTACTTATAAATGGTTTACTTTAGAAACATATAGAAATTAGTGGTGGATAAGTGGATAGTACTTGTAGATTCTATTAGAATGTGTGGTTGAAAATGAAGTTTGATTATTTATAAATGATTTATAAACTTCGCCAAATGGAGGCTTAATCTAACAAATTGGTACTTATCCTATTTAAAATTCACTCAAAATTTAAAAAACATTTATCTTAATTAAGAAGTATAAAAATGGAGATCTATAAATAAAATTTAAACCTACGCGTCCTTGATGTTCCCTTGTCCTACTTTTTTTGAAAAATTATGTGTAGGCATGTTCATGTCATGTCGCGTGTCTGTTCTTTTTAGTCCTGGGTAATGCATACTAGAATTTCAGTTTAGAATGATAGATGTTAGCTATCAACTTTTTTGGTTTAACATTAGCATTCTATATTTTGTTTTCGATTTTCCTTTACTACATGAGCTTAATGATTTTGGCATCAAACAGTTACACCAGTACAACAGAAACATGCTGGACGGTCACACGAGGCTCAATTATATGAGAGACCAGACCCTAAAACAACCAAGGTTGGAATACCCTTTCTTTTTCAAACTATATATTCTAAGCATTTTAAAATATGCATGGATAAAGAAAAACTTTCAATCGCCATCTTCCTTTTTCAATAATCATATATTTATAATTTTTTAACTGGATTAGTTCTACTAGTTTATGTTGGCAACCGAGTTGTTTTTGCCTGAAGCGTGTTGAAGTATAAAATTCTTCTTGACTAAATTCAAAACATCATGCCTACATATGAAGCTGGGAACCCGTTATATCCAAATTGCAATTTTTTTATGGTTTTAAAATGCTTCCCTTGTTTTGTTAATGGTTTATGCAAATGGCAGCAAAATGGTCAATAAAACAGAATGCAAAATTTGATATCTAATCAAAGCTGAATGATGGTGATTTAGTTGCATAAATCATTAAAGAAAATACAAATCGGCAAAATCTTGGCATTTCAATCAAATGCCCGCCAACCCCTCACCTCCACATAAAATAAACAAAGAAACAGTAAGAGAGTTTCTGGGTTGGGAAGTCTTAGGACTTGCTCGTTTTTCTTTTCAGATTTTTGTTGTGTCCAATGAGTGGTGTGTGACTTCATCACCCCAAAAATTGCTATTTCACCCTTGTCAAATCAAGCTCTGTATATTTTTTGCAGTTATTGGACAATTTTTCGTCTCTTTATTATGATGCTTCTGCTATGTACTCTCTCTTCCTGCCTCAGTCAGCTAACCAAAACTGATCAACTCGACCAGCCCCCAATAGAGATTGAAAAGGCAAAAGTTGATAGTATTTCCATATTCTTATGTCAACATAATCATTTTGAATGTATGAAGTTGAGGTCATATATGTCTTATTCTTCACAAGATATTTTCTTTACATGTATCTTGTTGATATTGATAGATTGGAATTGAGATTTTGTATGTTTTGACAGATTGGATCTCAGGGATCTTCGCAGGCTATCCATGAATTCCAGTTTCTTCCAGAGAATCCATCTGTGAGAAGCGATTCATATGAAAGAGCTTTGCCATCTCATTATTATGGTTCACCAGCTGATGTTCAGAGTGCTCGATTTCCATCATCCAGTGGGAGATCTTTTAAGCATGGGAATGAGCAAGTACCCTCTGGACATAATCTCCAAGGTCAGATTCCAATTTTAAGTCTTTTGCCTCATCAAGGCAGGCAAGGCGATCACCTATCTCCGGCTTCTGGAGAAGTTGACATTTCTCCGCGAATAACCCCTTTGGTGAATGTTAACATCAATGCCAATTATGTTGTTCGCCCTGCAACTGGGCCAGGTAATCAGATTATAACACCAGACAGGCATGTTGTACATGAAGAACGGCTGGAGAAGAAATGCAAGGTTTTTCTTTAATTTATGTTTTTTTTTTTTTTTTTT
>CAIGRP010049818.1:17151-29270 GCA_903798385.1 Fraxinus cuspidata
CCCCCCCCCCCCACCGCCTCCTCTACTATTTCTTATTATCAGTCTTACTAGTCATGCAACTTGATCTCGTTTTTGCTCACTCAAGAAAACAAATGCTTAGTATAGGGGTAGGAGTTTACATTTCTAAATGGGTTTGATATATTGCTGCACAAATTTATCATGTAAGGGCTTTATACGAGGATAAGAGTTCCTGATACCTTATTTTCCATTTGCAGAGTGAAGAAGCTAGAATAGCCAGGGAATTTGAAGCTCATGAGAAAAGAATCCGAAAAGAGCTTGAGAAGCAAGATATATTAAGGCGCAAGGTATTTGCACGTCCTTCCTTTCCCTCAAGAGAGTCAATCAGTCTTAAACTTATTTGTTACTTCCCTTTCTCTGATAACTTTATTTTATCAAATCCTTAATCTTCAGAGAGAAGAGCAAATGAGGAAAGATATGGAAAGGCAGGATCGTGAACGGCGGAAGGAAGAAGAAAGACTGTTGCGTGAAAAGCAACGTGAAGAGGAGAGATACCAGCGGGAGCAAAGGCGTGAAATGGAACGAAGGGAGAAATTCCTACAAAAGGAATATATCAAAGTTAGTTCTAATGCTTATTTTACATAATTATATATTTTTAATTTTAACAATAGAGGTTCTATAGCAGCAGTTTTCCATTGTTTTTGCTCGTTCTTCTCTCAGGCAGAGAAGAAGAGACTTAAAGAAGAAATGCGCAGGGAGAAGGAAGCTGCAAGACTAAGAGCTGCTAATGATAGGGCTGCTGCTCGCAGAATTGCTAAGGAATCAACGGAATTGGTTGAAGATGAACAATTGGAACTCATGGAGTTTGCCGCCTCAAATAGGGGTTTGTCCTCAGTTTTGGCTCTTGACAATGAAACTTTGCAGAACCTTGACATGCTGAAAGGTGGTCAAGCTACCTTTTATGACCATTTATTATATGAAGTTGAACTTAATTTCTGTTATGTACTTTTGTATGCTCCTGGACTTACTTTCTAGCTACTGTTGGGTGTTCAATTTTGTAACTCCCTGGTATACCTGGATGCTTCAGATAAGCTCCCTGACTTCCCACCCAAATCTGTGCTTTTGAAAAAGCCATTCGGAGTCCAACCCTGGGCTGATTCTGAGGAGAGTGTAGGCAATCTTCTAATGGTGAGATAACTTGTCCCTCCCTGGATGATAGGTCTTTATCGTCATGATCACTACAAGCTATTACTACTAACGCTACAGTGATACTTCTAATAGCCTGCTACTACTAGTGTTATTATTAAAATTGACATTAACAAATGGATCCTCTATTTATGGCATGAAATTTTTTAGAGTTCACTATTTTATTCAAAATTTGCTGTCCATGGCCATTATCAGGTTGAAAAATGCATGGGAGTGTGATGGAGTTGGGTCTTGGTCTTACATTATTTTGATGAATTGATAATACATCTGACTTGAATTTTACACGCACACAGTCCCAGTAGCACTCCATTTGATATGAGCATGTAAATTGAGGATGTGGTCTTTCTGTACTTTGCTTTATGATAAATGTTCCACTTTGGATAAAATGATATAAGGCGTCCTAAACTTATGTTCAAATAATTGAGTTACATGCATAGTTTCACATTTGTCCTCCTTCGGACATTAAATGGAGATGGGGTTTGTTAGCATAGTTGATAAAAATAAGTAATGAAGGAAATCTATAAAGTGGGATTATGACACTACAGACTAGTGTTTTTAATATCTCCATTTTTTGATGATACAGTGGGATTTATACTGTAACTTCATAAAAGTTCTATGCAACTTTTGACTTTAAATATCTTTAAGTTTGTTGTTTTAAGCATAATGATCTATCCCTTTGCCCAAATTTAACTCTTCAGAAGTTGTCTGTTAATGGTATCCCCATTCTTTCTCATATAAAAGGTTTACTTGAGAAGTAGATATTTTCATATTCAGAGTTCTCATATTTAAAGTATTTATGATGTCTCTTGAGTTTTGTTTGGCATGCATCTGTAGTACTCGTGTACATATCTTGCCTTTTGCTATGATTTGCGGTGTTATTTCTTGTATGGGACTTCAAACCTCTGATTTATCTGCAATATCGGGTGGTTCTGAGGTGCTATCTCATATAGGTTTGGAGATTCTTGATTACATTTGCGGATGTGCTTGGACTATGGCCTTTTACTCTGGATGAGTTTGCTCAAGCTTTTCATGATTATGTAAGTTTTTGAGGTCCTTTTGCTAATTTTAGCATTTCACTTCTTTTCATATTTCTTGCTTACATACAACTCCCGTGGGTTCCCCCAATTTAGGATCCAAGGTTGCTAGGAGAGATTCATATAGCAATTCTTAGATGCATAATAAAGGATATTGAAGATGTTGCAAGAACGCCAGCCAATTCACTGGGTGCAAATCAGAATTCCGTTGTTAATCCTGGGGGTGGACATCCACAGATTGTTGAAGGGGTATGCTTTGTTACGTGTTGCTTTATGGTGTAATATAATTAAGTGAAATACATGATCTCATATGTTGTAACAGGCATATGCTTGGGGTTTCGACATATGTAGCTGGCAGCGGCACCTGACTCCATTAACATGGCCTGAAGTGTTAAGGCAATTTGCTCTAGCTGCTGGTTTTGGACCAAAATTGAAGAAGAGAAGCATGCAACCAGCTTATCTTCATGATGAAATTGAGGCATGACTTGTTTCAGTTTGGTAGTTGATGTGTGCATTATTTTTGCTGCATTGTTTCAATGTTAAACACCAACAGGTCGACAACACTAATTTTATTTGTTGAGAAGCGGGATTTAAGTGTTCTTGACTCTACAATACTTCATTTTCAAATCCTGGTAACTGAAGAGAAACATGCATTTTCGTTTTTGCTTGCGATCTTGATTTGGGAAATCCTGTTTTCAGAATTTTGTTGCTTGTTACCTTGGTTAGTTTCATTGATGTATTTTCTTTTCTCCCACAAAATACAATTATACCAATCTACAAGTTTACTGAACTATGGCAGTGCTAAGAAATAGTTATCCTTCAGTCTTGTCATGGATATGGACTTCTGGTAAAATGCCATGTGTTTTGCTTTATCCGTGTGTCTTCCAATAATGTTACAAGTCAAATGAAGAGATTCCACATGATAAGCTAATCCCCCTCCTCTAGCCAAATGTTCTCTTTACTTTTAGACAGTAAATTGGATTTTGGAGCAATTTTATGATAAAGTTGGCCTGCTTTTATATTGGAGACTACAAATTATTAAATTGTCGTACTTTTCAGTGCATGGCTTTATTTTGCTTGGTTTATTTTCTGTAACTATTAACTAAATATTATAAAAACTGCTCGAAAAAAGTCCAATCTCAGAGATTTTCTAGTTTCAGAGAGATGGAGCACTATAAGATAAATATGTTTGGATAAGCTTAAAAAATTCTTTAAAGTTTACTTATATGTATAACTTTGTTTCCAAATACTGTTCAAAAAGAAAAAGGCACGTTTCAAAATAAATAAATTTTTCTGTTGATTAAAGTTGAAAATAATTTGCTCATTTTGAAAGTTACTCCTATCTTATTGTCAAAATAAGAATTTTTTACATGCAGGGACAAAATTAATATATTCAAACATACTTAAAATTAAACTTTAGACTTACATTTAAGCTTCGTCAAACATGCTGTTACATCACAAGTCTCCTTTAGTAGCTGTTTTTAGGGTAATACAGTTGATACTTGTGAAGCATTTCTTCTAATTTACTTGTATCTGCAGGGCAATGATGGTACAGATATCATTTCCAATTTACGAAATGGAATTGCTGCTGAGAAAGCTGTTGCCATTATGCAAGAAAGGGGTTTGTCAAATCCCCGAAGATCCAGGCATCGTTTGACCCCCGGAACAGTTAAATTTGCAGCATTTCATGTTCTTTCACTTGAGGGAAGCAAGGGACTCACAATATTGGAAGTTGCAGATAAGATTCAGGTGAGTCTTGATTGCTTATCTACGTTGTAATTGTGTCCTGTTTTGATGCTGACAAGCATTACTCTTTTTATGAAGAAATCTGGTCTTAGAGATCTAACTACAAGCAAGACACCAGAAGCATCTATTTCTGCTGCTTTGTCAAGGGATACAAAGCTTTTTGAGAGAACAGCTCCTTCAACATATTGTCTACGCTCTCCTTATAGGAAGGACCCTGCTGACACTGAGGCGATACTTTCTTCTGCCAGAGAAAAGATTCAGCTATTCCAGAATAAATATGTTGATGGAATAGCAGCAGATGATGCTGAGAAAGAGGATGCTGAAAGAGATCAAGAATCTGAAAGTGATATTTTGGATGATCCTGATATTGACGACTTAGACACTGAATTAAAACTGAATGAGGGGAATATTCATTCTAAGGATACAGACATATTTGAAGTAGAAAATTTCTGTGGATATGGAAAAGAAAACTCTTGCAGTGAGTTGAATGAGGATACCCTTAAAAATTCAAAAATAAATTCTTCTTCGATGCAATCTTTAGGTTTTAGGGACATTAAAAGTTGTGGAACCTCTAGTGATCAGATTGTGGATGTTATTGGGATTCATTCCCAGACTACTTATCCTGATCAAGACATACTGATTGATGAATGCAGCTATGGAGAACCATGGGTTCAAGGACTTGTTCTAGGAGAGTATGCAAGTCTGAGCATTGAAGAGCGTCTAGATGCCCTTGTTGCCTTGATTGGGGTAGTAAATGAAGGAAATGCTATTCGTAGTACTTTAGAGGTACCCTTACTAAATAATTTTTTATGACGTTAATTGATTTACAGCTTTGCAATCACTTCATTACTCTATTATTGAATGAGGAAGCTTTTCAGGAACGCCTGGAAGCGGCAAATGCATTAAAGAAGCAGATGTTGGCGGAGGCACAACTTGATAGGCGCCGTACGAAAGAGGATTTTGTGATTAGAATGCAACAATCATCCTTTACGAGTAACAGGGCTGAACAAAATCTCTCCCTTGGCGCATTCGAAGACAGGAGGATTTCATTACTTGGTGTTGATCGCAAAAATGAGTCTGCATCTGCTGACTCTCTATTTCAGATGGACTTGAATGGTCAGCAGAGTGACCAAAATTATGGCAAGGACTTGGTAGGTGAAAAGAACCTCCCTGTCCTAGAGTACTCTGTCGGTTTGGATAATCCGTCACTTCAGCAATCTTTATATGCTGCTGAAAAGTCGCAGTCCGAGTTAAAAGCTTATATTGGTCACAGGGCCGAGGAGATGTATGTATATAGGTCGTTGCCTCTTGGACAGGACCGCCGACGTAATCGTTACTGGCAGTTTATAGCAACTCCATCTCAAAATGATCCTGGATCTGGCAGAATATTTGTTGAGCTCCAAGATGGCCAATGGAGGCTTATTGATACTGAAGAGGTATTTCTGGCATTTGTCTTTTATTTGTTTTAATTTCATTGGTAGATGACTGCTAAGAGGCAGTCTCCTGTGTTTGTCATTTCTCGTTAGTAAGCGATTCTTTGGTTGTCCCTTCTGTCAAGAACCATTTCTTTCATTACAAGGTTTGCAGGAGATTTGTGAATTGACACTTATATAATGTTTGGTTATTTATGTTACTCAAGCCTCTTGTCATGGTGAGATTGGTGGCTTCTTTCCCAGCAGTGGCATCATCTGATCATTTTGTGCCCCCATCCCCTTCTGTGCTTTTTCTTTCTTCCAGGCTCCAGCTTAGGTTGCTCTGAACACAAAAATAGTTTGTGAAGTGGAAGTACTGATTTTCCTTTTTCAATAAAATGGAATTATGACCACATCATTGAAACAATTGAATGACTGCAAACGTATCGTCAATTCTTTCTATATCATTGTTTTTGGAATCAATTATCCTGTTTTCAGAGATCAGCATTTAATGGAGTTTTCCTTCTTTCTACTACATGCAGGGCTTTGATGCTTTGTTGGCGTTGTTGGATGTGCGTGGGGTTAGAGAATCTCATTTGCGTTCAATGTTGCAAAGAATTGAAACATCTTTCAAAGAAGCTGCCCGGAAAAACTTGTTATGTGCGAATTCTGGTCAGCATGTTGGTGATGAAGTCAAGAAGGAAGTTCTGGAAATGGGATCTAAGCCTGTTGTCTGTTCCAGTATGGAGAGCCCCAGGAACATGATCTCCATACCAGATTTCAATTCACAAGAATTATCTTCATCTGCCATTGAGCTTGGCAGAAATGGAACAGAGGATAAAGGTGCCATGGAAAGATATAGAGATTCTGAAAAGTGGATGTGGGAAGAATGCTTTAATTCTAATGTAGTATGTGCCTTGAAGTATGGAACACCAAGAAGCCAACAATTGCTGGAAATTTGTGATTGTAGTCATGCTAAGTGCTTTTGCGAGGATAATCACTGTCCATGTCATAGGACTTCCAGCAGTGCTGGCAATAGCATAGGTTTTTCTGAACTTGTAACTGAGTGCGAAAGGAAATTACGTGAAGAGTCTGATGGGGTTCTGCACAAGCTGGACCTTTCGGTTCCTCCAAGGATCAGATTGCTCAAAGCTCAATTAGCTACAATTGAGGTAAGGATGTAATGCATACTTGGAAATTTAGTTTATACTTGTTAATGTCAATTTAAGGCCATGTAATTCTTAGTTGTTAGATGTCTATCTCTCTCACTTTATTGTGAAACAAATCTTGGCTTTGCAGGCGTCTATTCCTCAAGAAGCACTTGAACCTATTTGGTCTGATACCTACAGAAAATCTTGGGGCATGAAGTTGCTTATGGCGTTAACAGCTGAAGACCTTCTTCGGGTCTCTCTCTCTCTCTCTCTCTCTCTCTCACACACACACACCCCACTGGCCCCTGATCTCTCTACCAACTTCTTTTGGTGTGTTGTTGTAGCCGTTGGTCTTACAATAACCTTTTGAATAGCAAATTAGAAATTTTCTGCTGATTGAAGCCTAAACCATTCTTGAAATATAGGTCTTGCCATCTTGTGAATAACATACAGACCATGATCTTATAACAATTAACAGATTATCTGACATCCCACTGGATGGCGGATAGGATGTGGTACCTGTTGAAGTTAAAACTTGTCTCTTGCTTTGATACGTGATCTCCTGTATTCGCTTTGTGAATTCTCTCTTACAAAAGACACGTAAATAAAGTCATATCTGTGGGGGCTCCTGACACACTAGTCGCCTGGGGAATTTGATGCAAGAAAATAAAGGACATATTGGGCAAGAATTGTTCTTTTAACAATACTTGTAGTACTAGACCACAATCCTTGTTAACTACCCCCAGGGGTTTATATACTTGAGTGTTAAAACAAATACTGGGGTTTCGTATCCCATTTTCTTTACTATATGAACTTAGGAGTTTAATGGAATACAAAGAAACTAATGGAAATGATTTTTTCTATGCCCTAAAATGCTGATTCGTTGATACTTATATATTCCACTTGGTTGCTTTTGACGTGGCAATTATTTTCTGATATTAAAATGGTATTTTCCTTCTATTATAGTTATTTAGCAAAATATTGTTAAGCTATTATCTTATTCCACATCACCCTCCAAATGTGTCCGTGAACCTATCATTGGAATAGGATTGACTTTTCATGATCTTCTCTTCTTCCTGCTCCCTCTCTTCCCCTATTCTTTAAATCTCTCCCCTTTGGTTGTGGTGTATTTTCAGACTTTGACATTATTGGAGGGTGGCCTGAAGAGGGACTTCTTGTTGGCAAATTTCGAGACCACCAATGAACTGTTGGGTTCCTGTAACCTTAAAGGATGCCCTGATGATAATTCATCCAAACTTGATGCAGTTATTGTACTTCCATGGATACCACTGGCAACTTCTGCGGTGGCCTTAAGGCTGATGGAGCTTGATACATCCATTTGTTATACGCCGGAGCAGAAAAAGGATTTTCAGAAAGATCGTAGATCTGGATACTTCATTGTAAGTACTAATGAAAATAATTTATTTCCAGTTTAGATATGTCTTGTTGTTTAAGTGCCTTATATCATGCATTATTGTGTTTCATGGGTATTATTTTAATTCTACTACTTCTTTAGGGGGTGTACTTTGCAATGGCGGGTTACCAACTTTGCCTACATATTAAGCCGGCGTAAACACTGTTGAAAATTAAATCTTTCATGTCGGTTCTATCTTTCTCATGCTATAATTTTGGCAAATTAGTATCCGATATTATCTTGTCCAAAATGTGGTCTCTATTCTTTGAGATAAAAATTACGATAAAAGAAATATATGTGGATATACCTTTTGTGTGTATCTCAATGTGAAGAATCTGTTGTGACATATTTTAGTACTAATTGAGGGGTTCTCGCTCATGATAATAATGATCTACCACTCTCACCTTATTTGTTTGAACTATGAGACTACCTAATCCATTGCAGTCAAATTGATAATTTTGAGTTCTGAGATCTTTGAACACCCATCCGTAATGATTTTCTGGTCCAAGCTTCAGTTTGAATTGAATGTTTGTCATTTATGTATATTCAGAAACTTCCATCGAGATGCTCTTCTCTAGGGAACGGATTAGATAATATACCACCACAAGTTGGGAATCTGCAACAAGATGATCTTAATGGACGCATGAGCTTGAAACGGGGCCGGGGACGCCCAAGAGGTTCAAGTCGCCCACACAGTGGAAAATCACAGAGAAAGGCCATCAATTCCAGAAATGAATCAGGTCAAGTAACCACAACAAACAATTATGAACTTCCAGGGTGGAAAGGTCGGCCACGTGGGCAAGGAGGCTGCAAGAAGGGCCGACGCTCGGTCAGAAGTAGGCAAAAGCCAGTGAAGAGAACAGTAGAGGTATCCCACGAGAAAGCCAAGGATATAACCTTTGATGAAATCCCGAATATAGGTCAACCGGAATGGAATTTAGCAGAAACCCCTATAGAGGCTGAGGGTGCTGAAAGCGCTAGCAGTTCTGAAAGATCAGCATTTGATGATTATAACGGTCCAGGGTCAGGGGATGACTTTGATGAAGTTATAGCACACAATGTAGATTTCAGAGCTGGAGAAGATGATGAAGTTGAGCTCGAAGAAGATGGAGATGGTGATGATTATATTGATGATGATGTTGAAGGATATTTTAATGGTGATTATCAAGAACCAGGAAACACATCTACTGGTGGAGAGCAAGTCACGAACTTAAATAGAAGTTCAGATAGAGGTTCTTCATCATCATCATCTGATTATAGTTATTAATATAAATGTTAAACATCAGAAGAACATTAGCAATGATAACATCAGAAGACATGTAGCTGTGGGAGAAGAGGTAAAGATGCTCTACTGCTAGCATGGATTTCATATTAGAAGTATCTTCATAACTGCTGTATAAATCTTTTTTCTGATGTAAAAACAAGTACTCGTTGTTTCAGTTGATGAAATGTAGAGACTACCATTATAATTGCTTTTCTTCTCTAAAATTCTCTGTTGCATATCCATTGGTTTTGGCTCGTCTTCATGTTTCAGCATTTTGTTGGCCTGTTTCTTATGTGAGATCTTTAAATGTTTTGTGGAAAAATAATAAACCTGAATGGAATGGTGTGCTAAGATGAATTCTGTTGCATATTCTCTATTGTAGTGAGAGAAAAATTTTGCCTTCACGTGCTGAGTTGGATGATGAAACTGCTAGATAAATCAAAGGATTAAAATGAGAAATACTTGTTTTTTGTTGACATTGGAGAATCTCTTACTACTAAAAAAATCAAAAGAGGAAGTTGCACCCATGTCACCTTTTCAATTGTCTGCAAAAATGTATCTTTTAATAATCTTTGCAATAATGTCATTTTCGAATTTTTTAATCTTATAGACAATTTAAATATTTTGCATGTCCCTAATTAAATGTTATTTAATTAGATGAAAAAATTATAAGAAAAAATATCACATCAAACCCACCCCATCCTCACTCCACCCCCACTTT
This sequence comes from Fraxinus cuspidata, assembly GCA_903798385.1. Classification (NCBI taxonomy): domain Eukaryota; kingdom Viridiplantae; phylum Streptophyta; class Magnoliopsida; order Lamiales; family Oleaceae; genus Fraxinus; species Fraxinus cuspidata. Next base: position 27,058 of record CAIGRP010049818.1, read on the forward strand.
CTAAACCCATTTCCCCCCATTGTGTGCGTCTTCTTCTTCTTCCTCGAGAATTTCCTCCTCCATTTTGAACCCTTCAACGAACTTTAGGCTACATAATCGAGCTTTAAATGGATATTCGGCCAAGGTAGAGACAACTAGACAATCATTCTCCGGCTTAACTCAAGCTGAAAAAAAAATTTATTTTTGGATTTTAACATTCAATTTTCTTAATCATTCAACTCATAAGTCATACTTAACCAATTGCTACTCATTTTTATGCTTTTATTTTATTGTGTTTTCGATGAATTAAAAATGATTTTCTTCGTTGCGCATACACGTGTATTTTGTGCGAGTGCGTGTGGTTATTCATTTCTTAACTGTGAATCTTGGTATATTTTTCACTTTTTGGGATATGATTTAGTTGAAAAAGTCTGATATTATGAAGTTATGGGATATTAAGATCAGATGATGTGAGTTTATTTATTTATTTTGTTCTTTCCATTTATATTTTCGTAGAATTTTGGTATTAGTATATTAATAATAATCCAGTGACTTGCTTGTGATTGGTAAACATCGTTTCAAACGAAGTTTTACCATAACATTCCTCTAATTTGGAACCGCGTGGTATTTTGATTCAATCATGGAAACAATTCTGGTAATAAAAATAAAAGATTAGCTCAGCCTCAGCTATCAGACTTAATTGAATCATGAGCTGGTGAATTCTTCCCTCATCTATGGTTTAGTCCATTTTGTTGTTCTAAACAATCAACAGAAAAGTTTTTACGGTTATTTCTCGTATCTTTATCAGCTGTGGTTCTAAATTCTTCTGCCATAAGAGTCTTGAAAGTTGAAATTAGTAATTGCAATTGAATGCGTTTAAACACTTGAAGTCCTCCAAGCACTTGATATCATATGCTATTTGTTATCGATAAATTTTATGTCAAATTGCGCGATTTGTACCGTTGGGGAACTTGTCTTTTGTCATCAATCTAAAAGGTAGCGAAAATGGAGCATTTACATAAAGAATCTAGTGAACAATGAATGAGGAGTTTTATAAGGAACTGGCAAGACTTTTCAAGTGAGCCTCTCTCGTGTGCATTATGTGTTTGTTTAGAGCATTAATTCTTACTTTAGTAAATATTTCCGTGACATTCCATTTTCTATGTTTGCAGTCGTTCCAGTTTTCGTGCTGGAAAAGCCATATTTTTTACATAAATGTATAGCAGACCGAACTATAGAGAAAGTCAGAGAAAAACTGTCGAGATCTACATTTCAACTGTCTGGACAGAATGCTATGTATTGTTTTCGAAATGTAGATGAGTTTTATGTGTACATATAGTTTTAGAATTTACACAATGCTATATGTGAGTATCTCCTTTGTTGAACAAAGAAAACGTTTTGTATACTGCAACATCTATTTATCACCTAGTTGAAGTAATAATCTATGCCGGACATGTTTATCTTAGCAATAGTGATGGTTGTGACACAATTGCCTGCCCATTTTGTTACTTAATTTGAAAAACAATGTATATCCATTATCGTGAATCTAGTATCTATTACTGTTATATATCTGCATTAATTTTAGCTAATGTAGTCCCATTTAGTTAACTATTTGATTGAGTTCATATAGAAATTGTAGATGAGGGTTTCGATGTGAGATTTACTCTTTCTAGAAAAATGCTTAACTTAGGCAATCCCGATATGAGATAAAGTAAAGAGTCATATTTTTTTCGAACTAGTTAAACAAGTCGACATGTATAGTTTGTGCAGATATATTGAAATCAATTTTGCTGCGTTAAATTTTCATTTTCATAATGTATTGACCATTATTTGTCTTCTTATTTTCATTACAAACTTCCTTTTAATTGTGATGCTATTGTATTGTTACAATATATTTGAGTGATTCATACACATTAATTGCTTGCAACTACTATTTCATAACAACTAATGCAAGAATAATATAACAAGTTTAAGATTGACACTTTCATCAAGATCATGCAAGTTTAAGGGATAAATGGACATCTAATATCTTAACACATTACACCAATATTAATTAAGCAATAACTTCATCTACATACACAAAATGTCCGTCGTGATACACGATGAATCTAAAATTATTATTCATACGTGAAATTTTGAGATAGTAACGATAAGTATTTGGCATAATTAATATATGGGACTTCATTAGTGTGCAAGTGGCACTTAGAAATAAATTATACCAAATAGTAGCAAAC
>CAIGRP010049825.1:0-26427 GCA_903798385.1 Fraxinus cuspidata
TCAAAAAATATTTTAATTTAATGGGTAAATATGATTTTTCCCTCTTAATTGATTGTCGAACTAATTAAATTGTGAGTCGGTACCATAGTTCTAATGTTTCTCATCATGAAAAATTGTTTAATTTGACCACGTTTGATGCTAATACGCTTGTAAAAAAAATTATGTGTATGAACCTCATGGTAACTTTTCGTCTAGGGCATCAAACTTTTTAGGGCCGGCCGTGCAGATAATGCCGACATGACCTAAGCATTTCACAAACAGTTTGAGAGCCCCAAGAGGAAACCCATTTTCAATGAACATTCTAATCATTGCCTTGTACGAGAGCAAGGTCCGATCAGTCAATTCATCAAATAGTCTGCAAGCGTAATTCATACAACCGCATATTCCGTACGCTGAAATCAGCAAAGAGAGAAAGTGGGTACAGTTGGATAGCAGGCCTAATGTGATATCATGGGCGTGAAGTATCTTGGTGGTTGGCAAGGATTTGGCAGTGGCAGATTGATGCCAAGAGTGGCTCGCATTGTGGCGACGTAGTTGGGAGACGGCGTTTAAGAGTTTTGGACAGAGATTGCGATACGCCAATCATGAATTGGCAACGGTATTTCTAACGATTTCTTTACTTCTCATTTGCTGAAGAAAACCCGGGTATTGCATCAGGTGAGGGTACTACTAGGAAGACGAGAACCGTGTCATATGCGGTATGGTATGTTGGGAAGAAATTAAACTGATAGTGGAAGAAACATCTGTGAGAGAAACGCATCAACTGATTTAGTGGCCAATGAGTGACTGACAACCGGTGATCTTTCTACCGGATGAAGTTCAAGGAAAACTCTTGGTTCTTCATCTTAAGGATCACAAAATTACAAGTGCTAAAGAAATTGAATTAGGCTATGGAAAGGTTATTGCATCACATTAGGATTAGGTAGTTTATGTAAATTCTAAATGTTCGTTTTAATAGGGAAATTTCCTTGAAATATTTAATCATTTATATAAATCAAGACAATAATACTCCTACAATTTCCTTTTAAAATATATTTAATTAGTCAAAAGTACAAATTCGTGTTCCATCAATGGTCTGCAATTGTAACTTCATACGTCCACATGTTTCGACCTCATTTAGAACGAGGGAGTCCATTTACGAGTTGAGATCTCTTATTCCAGTTTGATTGTCCTCTTAGTTGTCTCCTCGCTCAAATCTTGACCCATCAATACAACTTGAAATAGTTAATAGGAAGATGTTATATAGTACACTACAAGTGACATTACATTTGAAATGACATCTTGATATTAAAACGAAGTGGGGTGTCAATGTTTGAGCAAATGGACATTTAAGTGGATACACAAACGTGGACAATACGTCTGAACTATCCAGTTATACGATCTTTGGCCACATTGAATACATGGATGTAAATAAAACCACGTCAATAAAACTAAGTTAACTAACTGGCGGTCACTATAATTTTCTATTTGTTAAAAGAACGTGACAAAGATCAAATGCATCTTAATTTGGCAAAGGATAAACAAAATGCACAAAAAACATTTAACAATAATTATTAATGTTAACGAGCATATCATAGCAATTTTTAATGTATTCAAAGCTTGTTGAATAACTAGAGCTTATGTTTCACATTAAACAAAACTCATAAGACACCATGAAGACAAAGATTGAACCTTTAAGCTGCAGAGTAGACGGAAATTGAAGGAGATATTGCACACTTGCAAACAAAACCTTATGAAGGAGGACAACTTCGGATCATTAAAATTCCGTTTTCTAATTTAAGTTGACTTCTATATGGAATGGGATGGAGGCACGAATTTAACCTAATTTTGGAGGGTACAAACGGGGTTCTTTAGATTGCAAAAGGGAGAATAGAGATTTGGAGAGAAAAACACATTCAATTACACAAATTCAAGAATCTTTGGTGGAAATCGGGGATTTCAAGCAAAGGCGAATTTGGATTTCTCGTGGACTCCATTGAATGGATTCAAGGGCCTCAAATACTCAAGTTTCTTCTTGCAATTCAATATTCTAGGTGACGAGTTCTCAATTCACAATGTGTTTTTTTAAAGGGAAATTTGCAACAGTGATCCCTAACATTTTCAAATTTTGCAGACTTTATTATAACCTTCATTTTGTGCCAGTGAATGCTTCTAACATTTTATAAATATATACTTGGAGTCTATCTGGGCAGAAACCCTAAACCGTCCACTTTTTCGTTAGTTGACCAAAAATTGAAAAATTTGATCAATTTTGACCAAATTATAAAGGGCAAAATGGTACTTTTCTTTTTCGTATATTAAATAAGTTATTTAATTAAATTAAAAAACAAAACAATAAATATAAATATATAAACCCTCACCCCCACCCCCAATAAAAACTTTTCTTCATCTTCTTCTCCAACGAGACACTACCGCCTAGACGCCACCGCCACCTTCAACCACACTATCACCAACGTCACCACAGCTCCCCTCACCACACTACTAGTGTCGTACCCTCCACATATAAAATAAAGAAATGCCCATAGCAAACTACTAAAACTCACAATAAACCAAGTAACCCCCAAATTCCAGTTAAGAGATGCACGCCAAGAGCTCTAATCGAGAGTTCTGGTCAACCCACACCCCTCACCCATTGAAACCAGTATACAGAACGACATCACCACCATAACAGATTTTTTCGATCGCAAAACCAAAACACAAAACACCATCAAAACACGAAAATTGTCGAAATCAACAAACCCCACAAATAAATCAATTCAATAGCCTTTGATTGAAAGCACAATCCCAATAATGTAGAAGAAACTTCACAGGAAAAATATCAAACCCAATGCCATCGCTCAATTTCACAAAATATCCTCCATTACCTCCGCCCATTCCTCGCTCAATTTCACTGAAAAATCCGAACCCAACACCTCCGCCCATTTCCCATTTTCTTTGCACAACAAGAAGCTTCTGAATTAATTCCAAAATTCATCGAACATGGTGTATTTTCAGAAGACTCTGCAAATGGGACTTGAGTAATTCACTGCGAAATCCAATTGCTCTAGCAATTCTTGAATTCGGCCACTGGTTTTATAGGAAATTAAAATCAAAATAATTTCCCAACACAGGATCTTTAAAAAAAAAAACAAACTGAGAGAAGAACGAGATTTCTTATTGATGAACTGATGATAAAAAAGGGTAGAAATGTCAACTATTTATAGCCTATTACAAGCCTAACAAATTGAATCAAAATACCCCAAACACGCTGCTAATTGACCCACTAAACCCCTACTTTATTAGCATGACAATAAAACTGAAAAAACAGATCCTAGTAATGTGTAAGACTTATTCAACATCAACTTGACTCAACTAAAAAGCAAAGGCTATTTGAGTTTAATTTCCAACAGCCTCCCTTAAACTCAAACTTTCTAAAATGATCATCCCCATCATGTTCTTCAACTTGTAAAAAAGTTTAGCTTTCAGTGGCTTTATAAGAATGTCAGCCAATTAATCTTCAGATTTACAGAATTCAACATCTTCTTCATGTTCTTTGACAAGCTCACGAATGTAATGAAATTTGATGTCAATGTGTTTACTTCTCCCATGAAAGACTGGATCTTTAGTCAAGCAAATAGCTGACTTGTTATCACAAAAAATCTTCGTAGGAATCATTTGTTTATGATTTAATTCCTCCAGCAATCTACGCAACCAAACAGCCGACATGCAGTAGAGGCATCTGCAATATACTTTGCTTCACTGTGGAAAGAGCAACAACATGTTGCTTCTTTGATGACCAAGAAATTGCTCCTGAACCCATGTGAAATACGTAGCCTGACGTACTCTTCCTTTCTTCGAGATCACATCCCCAATCACTGTCTGTGTACCCAACAAGGTTGCAATTATCAAGAGATGAATAAAGATACCTTGACTTTGAGTACATTTTAAGTACCGCAGGATTCACTTTGCAACTTGCAAATGAGATTGGCTTGGTGTTTCCATAAATCGGCTAATAATACCAACTCCAAATGTGATATCAAGTCTAGTAGAGGTTAGATAACATAGACTACCTACAAGACTTCGAAAATAAGTTGGATCAACAAATTCACCATTGCCATTCTTATCCAAATGAAATCTTTCTTGAACAAGAGTTTTGATAGGATTGCATGATTCCATCTTGAATCGCTTAAGAATGTGTGATGCATATTTCCTTTGTGAGATAAATATTCCTCCATCAGTCGGCATCACTTCTAGTCTAAGAAAATAAGACATGAGTCCCATATTAATCATTTCAAAGTTGCTAGTCATGGCCTCCCTAAAATCTTCAAACATACTTTGATCATTTCTTGTAACAATCAAATCATCCACATACAAACATATAATAATTATATTTCCATGTGAATTAGATTTGATATACAATGTGGGTTCATAAGGACACTTAAGAAAACCATTTTCTTGGAAATATGTCAATCGGAGTGTACCAAGCCCTTGGCACCTGTTTTAACCCGTAGAGAGCCTTTTTTTAATCAACTTTTCCTTCATTACCTTTCAACACATAATCTTCTGGGTGATCAACATAGACCTCTTCTTCGAGAAAACCATTAAGAAATGCAGATTTCACATCCATCTGATATATTTGCCATTTCTTTTGAGCAGCTCGTGCAATCACAATACGAATAGTTTCAAATCGAGCTAGAGGCGCAAAAACTTCATAATAGTCAATACATGCCTTCTGCTTGTACTCTTTCACAACCAATCGAGCCTTCAACCGATCGACTTGACCATCTGGTTTGAACTTTGTTTTGTAAACCCATTTTACACCAATTGATTTCTTTCCTTGCGGTAAAGAAGTTAGCTCCCATGTTTTATTTTTAACTATTGAATGAATTTCTTCATCCATAACACAAATCCATTTTTCATCTTGAGCTACTTTTGCAAAAGTAAGAGGATCACAATATACAAATAATGCAAAATTTACTAATTCCTCATTAGAAACATCATTATCATTAGTTATGATATAGTCTTGCAAATGAGCTGGCAAAACACGCCTTCTAACTGAATTATGAGGCACATCAATATGAGCCAAAGAAGAAGTAGATTGATCTGTAGTGTTGGAAATCTGAGTATCAGACTGTACATTACCAATTTTAAGTTCATCCAGAATAATCCCCACTTGCTGCTCTTGTTTACTTGACCAAGCCCAAGCCTTAGTTTTATCAAATTCTACATCCCTACTTACAATCACTTCACCTCTTTTGGATCAAACAATTTATAGCCTTTAGTTGTATTACTATAACCAATAAAAATGCATTTTGTACCTTTACCATCAAATTTTTTTCGTTTCTCAACTGGTATATGAGCATATGCAACGCAACCAAAGACTCGAAGAGCTTGAACATTCGGCTTATGGTTGCTCCATGCCTCTTCAGGTGTCATATCACGAACACTTTTTGTAGGACACCTGTTTAAAATGCCTTTGCCCAAAATACTTTTGGTAATTCTTTTCCTTTCAACATACTANTCATATCACGAACACTTTTTGTAGGACACCTGTTTAAAATGCCTTTGCCCAAAATACTTTTGGTAATTCTTTTCCTTTCAACATACTATGTGCCATTTCGAATATTGTCATGTTCTTCTTTCAGAAATCCCATTTTGCTGTGGTGTATAGCTCGCTGAAAGTTGATGCTTAATTCCATGAATTTTGCAAAAATCAAAATTCATTGGAGGTGTACTCCACCCCTCTATTTGTACGAACCACCTTCAAAGAACAACCACTTTTTTCTCCACATAGGCTTTGAAGCCTTTAAAAATATTAAACACTTGAGACTTATGTTTTAGAAAATATACCCAAGTTCTCCTGCTGTAATCATCTATGAAAGTGAGAAAATAGCGATTACCTCCATGTGATTCAGTCTCCATTGGTCCACAAACATCTGAGTGCACAAGTTATAGTAGTTGTGTTGCTCTTCAAGGCTTGCCTATTGGAAAAGGATCCCTGTGCTGTTTTCCAAGAACACAACCTTCACTCAACTGATTAAAGTTTTCTAACAAAGGCAGCCCTGTAACCATTTTTTTAATTGCCAATAACTTTAAACCATTGAAGTTCAAGAGACCGAAACGCAAATGTCATAGCCAGTTAGTATAAAAAACGGCAGCAGATAAGGAAAATACTTTGTCAGCTTGAAATGATAAAGGAAACATGCGATTTTTAGTCATCTTAACTTCAACAACATGTTCATTTTTCTGATTCATAGTAGTGCAAACTCCCTTGTCAATTGTGATTTTAAGTCTCTTTTCAGATAGTTGTCCTAAACTCAATTCCAGTGCAGACTAGGAACGTAAAATACATCAGAAATATGCTCATATGAACCATCTTTTAGTTGTATAAGGATTTGCCTTTTCCCATAATTGATACCTTAGCTTTGTTTCCAAAGTTTACTTCTCCGGTTATCGTTTCATCCATCTGAGAGAATAATTCCATCTTCCCACACGTGATTACTACAGCTAGTATCCAAATACCATTCTCCAAGATTTTCCTCTGAAGAAGTAGTGCAAGCTAACAACAAGTTTTCTTTCTCCTGTACCTCATCAGCATAATGAGCATGCTCAAAAGTTCTTTTATGCAGTTTAGCTCTACAATCAGATCGATAATGGCCATGTTTCTTACAACGAAAGCATTGTATTTTGGACTTGTCAACATACCTTTTATTTCCAGAAGTGTGTTGGATAGAATTCCTTTTCTCAGAGTATGTAATACTTTTAAGTCATTTTCCACCATTGGGACTATCATCGAAATTGCTTGAGCTAGTCAAATTAACCTTGCTTTGAAAAGCTTGTTCCACAGCATTTATTTCTCGGCTATTCATTCTATGTTCATGAGAACACAATGAACTTTGTAGCCCTTCAATAGTCATGGTTGAAAAACCCCTTCCTTCTTCAATTGCAGTAACCACATAATCAAAACAACTAGTTAAGGATCTTGCAATTTTTTCAACAACACGCAATTCATCTAATTTTTCACCATTAACCCGCAATTGATTAACAACGGACTGAACTCGAGAAATATAATCAGAGACAATTTCAGAATTTTTCATTGAAAGAGATTTGAATTAACCTCTTAAGGTTTGCAACCTTACACTCTTCACCTTTTCATCACCTTTGTAGGAATTTTGCAGCATCTCCCATGCCTCTTTAGTTGTAGTTGCACTTGAGATCTTCTCGAAGACGACCTCATCTACAGATTGGTAAAGGAGAATAAAGCCTTCTTATCCTTCTTCCTGTTCTCCCTCAAGCTGTCCTTCTGACCTTGAGTAAGAGCTGCTGCTGCTGCTTGATCAGCTGGTTTTGTATATCCATCTTCAATAACCTCGGACAACTCCTGAAAACTAAACAAAGCCTTCATCTGGATACAAGACTTTTTCCATTAAACCTTGGAAGTTGAGGCTGGATTGACCCGTTCATTGTTGTAACCTGCTTACAAGCAAACTAGGACAACAAAGAAAGCTCAGGATTTTTTTCTGGCTCTGATAACAAACGCAGGAAATTAAAATCAAAATAATTTCCCAACACATGATCTCTAAAAAAAACAAACTGAGAGAAGAATGAGATTTCTTATTGATGAACTGATGATAAAAAATGGTAGAAATGTCAGCTATTTATAGCCAATTACAATCCTAACAAACTGAATCAAAATCCCCCAAACACGCTGCTAATTGACCCACTAAACCCTTACTTCATTGGCATGACAATAAAACTGAAAAAACGGATCCTAGTAATGTGTAAGACTTATCCAACATCAACGTGACTCAACTAAAAAGCAAAGGCTGTTTGAGTTTAATTTCCAACAAGTTTTTATCCGACTACTGTAATTTTTGAATCTTGTTTCGCCATTTTCGAATCTGAAAGCTATAATTCAAGTTACTGCTGTAATTTTCGAATCCGACTACTGTAATGTTGTGCGAAAACTTTTGCTCGATTTTCGTTAGGGTTTGGTGGGTCATGTTGGGAATGGTGGTGGTGACGAGTGCGTCGATGATGGTGGAAGATGAATTTGGGGGGTGGGGACGGAGTGGGGGTAGTTTCTCTTTTTTCTTTTTCTTTTTTAAAAAAAATTAATTATTAATATAATATTGACGAAAATGCTCCTATTTAATTTGGTCAAAATTTTCATTTTTTTATTAACTAACGTTTTCGTCCAGATGGACTGTGACTACATATTTATGAAATGTAAGGGACCTTCTTGGCACAAATGAAAGTTAAGGTAAAGCATGCGAAAATTGAAAATGTTAGGAACCATTGCTGCAATTTTTCTTAAAGTAAATCCTTAGTCAAATTTATAATTTAAAATTTTTATTTATATTGTCAATTTAAGTTGGGTTGATTGATGTTAATGTTTTAATTATCATTTGAATAAATAATCAACTGTTAAACGTGCGATTATTTTTCTTTCAGGAGGTTCGAAAAGTAAGTGTGGTTCAAGATTGACAATCAACATAAAGTCCTATAGCCAATGGGAAACTCGTCTATGATGAGTGCAAATAATCTTGTTTTCATCGTATAGTCAATGTGAAACTTGTCTATGATCAGTGCAATTCAATTGAATAATCTTGTTTTTGAATGTATTCTGTATATAAAAATAGATTTAACTATACTCGAAAAAGATTGTTGACAAATTAGGATTATTAATTGTCAATTTAAGCATAAAATGAATTAAAAGTGGAATTTGAGAATCACAATGGATACCAATGGAGTCGATTCTTAACCCAACTTTCTTTATTGATTTCTTTCTCTAGAGATTGATTTTGATGAAAAAGACGTAGTTATAATTTAATTAGGATCATAGTTAGTAAAGTTCAACCATCAATTATATGTGTGTGTTCGATTTTAACTCGAATAATTGAAATTAAGCTAAACTCTAAATTCTGAGAACGATATTATTTTATTCACTTTTAATATTACTTATTAACAAATTAATTGAACAAGTTTTTGGCTCCATTGCAAGGAATTAATATATTTAGCTTCAGTTTTATTAATTCTTGGAGGACCATTGACGCTCATTCACTGCCAAATCCAAAAATAAGCGTATAGAATCAAGAAGGCACAATAATGAGCCGAAATTATTATGGTAAGTTAAAATTAGTAAAGAGAATCAAGAACAATTACATGCTATATCCAATTGAAATCAAATTAAATACCTTATATCAAATTATTTTCTTCTCTAATCCATTTTCTAAATCAATACCAAAAGTGTTAGACCAAGAAAAATGAGTCAAATCATAAAACCTTTGTGCAATTTCAACATTGAAGGATAGTATTCGTCGTTTTATTGTTAAAAATTGAAATCTAAAATGAGTGTAAAAAATAGTTAAGCACTCAATTTATTGAAAGTCAAGTGGAAATTACGATATCACTGTTTCTTCACTTTGTTGGATGCTCATCTTGATACGATGATAAACCTCTCATTCTAATTCAATCATGTTTGAGCCTCATTCTCTAAAAATTCATCATTGTTCAAATTTATTTTTAATCATATATTTTTTCAATAAATTAATTTTGCACACAAATCTAATTTTTTCTTACTTTTTAATCTACGTTATTAGAAAATCACTATTACAAAACTTATTTTACTTAACCATTTAGGTTAGACATAGCTTTCTTTTGAGTTTTATTTGTCTTAATTTTGAAATAACTTGATGTTGGGTTGGGCTCCATGGAAGTCCACATTCACTAATGACTCGTATAACAACCCTGGCCCAATAGGAGTCCCCATCCTCAATTAACTAGATTACAAATCATAACGGTAATTAAATCTCATTGTCTTGATCTTAATAAGCCTAAATCCAACGGTTCATAATCGTAGAAATATTCAAATAAAGATTTAACGCCCCAAAATCAAGCCAACAAAAAACTAGCCGTTACAACCCGAGCGTCCAGAGGTTAACGTTCTACTTTTTCCCCTTCCCTTCAAAATGAATTCAAGAAAATTCAGAGTCCAGCCCTAGACGATAATCTCCCAAATTTTCTGTATCTAATTTTTTTCCCAATAAAAGCCATTATCCGGCGACCTTTCGGATGGATTCAATGAATTTCAAGACAGCCAGAGTAGTTACCCCTGAAAAGGGATCTAGATTTAGTGGAATCTCAAAAAACTCGGAGAATTTGAATCCCAATGTGTCAAGCCCTTCTTTAAAGTTGTCGAATTCACCATTGGTGAAGTCTGCAAAAAGCACAAAGAAGGCCGTTTCAGAAAACCCTAATATTGGGCCTTCGCCGAAGAACAAGATTCGAGCGAGGAAGTTTGTGATCGCGAAGAAGAAATCGCAGAAAGAGGAATCAAATGGTTTGGCGGCTGCTGTGGCTTGTACCAAGTGTGAGAAGACAAATGGGAGATCAAAGTGTTTGTGTGTGGCCTATGAGAGTCTGAGGGCATCTCAAGAAGAATTTTTCAAAAGTCGTGGTAAAATAGATGATGGGGTTGATTTCAAGAAGTTAAAGGAATGCGATAGTAGAGTCGATGGGGAGGAGAATGAAATCAATTCCATGAATCAGAATACAGAGTTTGCACAAGGATCCGAATGTGATTTTCTTGAGATTAACAGGGAAAATGAAGACGATTTGAATGGGAATGTGGTGAATGGTGAAATGGGTATGAAGAGAAGGAGGGCTAGATTGTTGGAAGAGGCTAGAAAAAGTGTGCCGGATCCGGGGGCTGGAAGAGTGATGCATTTGGTTAAAGCCTTTGAGAAGCTTTTGACAATTCCAAAATCAAGTGATTCTGAGGAAAAAGAGGAGCAGGAATTGGAGGATAATAAGAAGGGAATTAAATGGGCATTGCCTGGATTGCAAAAACCTCCTGAGGTTCCAGAAACACAGGTTTCTTCATCTTCATTCTGTCCTTCAGATTTTTTCCTCACCTCAGAGAGTTTAGGTCTGGATTCACACCGTACGTCTTCACTTAATAGCAGCCAAGGAAGGTGCGTTGTATTGTAAGTTCATTTACTGTTTCTGCACAAATTCTGTCTCTGTTGGTTGATCTTAGGGGATTTGTTCCATGACTTCAGTATTTCAAGCAGCACTGGTGGTCGAAGAAGTAGACGAAATGTAAGAAATTTGTTTAACCTTTCTTTGCCTTAAGCGATATGAGTGGTTTCAGTTCTAGACAATCTAAGTTACATTTTTCTTTTTTATAGAGTACCGAGTCATCTGGGACTTTTGCTAGAAGAAAATGGAAGAGAAGGCAGCCTAAAGCAACCTCCCTAAAGCCCTTCAAGCTTTTAACTGAGGTTTGCATTACTGCGATATGGTTTATTGCGTGTATTTTGTTTACTTGTCATCTGTCAGTGCTAATTTCAAATGTGATACTCAAGGAATTTATGTAGCCATGAAATTTGCAAATAATCTGGTGACAAAATCATTACTTATGAAGTTTTGTGAAAAATTTATAATGTTCCAATACATAATATGACTGAAAACTTAATCCATGTCTGTTTTCGTCATAGTGAACATAGTTTATGGTTGATTTGAGGAAGGGTTTCACTGCATTATTCAGCTTTTTTATGCTCATTTGATAATAAGTATAGTTAGAGCTGCTAGAACCGGAAGGATGAGAAGAAAGGTAGTGGATGGTTTACATGGCTTCATAACCTTTTGAGAGTAGAATAAGCTTGAACTGTAGGCGTAACAGTAAGATTATGAAGCGGCAACGCTGGAATCAATTTTGAATTAATTAATGACCAATTGTCATTTGTTTTTATTCTAACTGTTCCGAGAAAATTCACAACATTAGCTTGTATATTATGCCTAAATTGCTTACATCAACGTGCAATTTTGATCCAGACTAGTTGCTTTAATCATCATTCTTATGCAATCAGGATTACTTCATTAGATTAATCTCCAAGTTTTCATTCTTGTTTTTATTATTAACTTGTTTTGAAGCTTCATTAGTTGCTTAGCTCTTTTGAAAAAACACAAACCTGGCACAATTGCAGGAAAGAGGAAAATGCAAAGAGGAAGAATTTATGAAGAAGGTCCAACAGATGCTGGAGGAAGAGGAGAAGCTTAGGATACCAATTGCTCAAGGTCTTCCATGGACAACAGACGAACCAGAGGTAATTCAAGCACCCTGTGGAAAAGTTTTCACCTGTCTTTTCTCTCTCGTGGTTCCATTTTTATTTTTTCAAAATTTTCTAGATCCTGATGATTTGCGACCACCATTGGTATAAGCAAATTAAGGATACACGCTTTTGAATACCAAAGTGCACTCATAAATGAACAAAAAAATATGGACTTAATTGAAATTTAATGACAACTGACATAATATAGTTGAATGAATTTGGTTTTTTACATCTTTTTCCAATTATCTCATCACATTGTCGTGTATTCTTGGATATATGGTAATAAGGCAATTTAAATGATTTGGTTTGTGTTGTCAGTGTTTAATCAAGCTTCCATTTAAAGACGCTACAAGGCCTGTAGATCTGTTACTGCACAGTGACATTAGGGCTGAGGAGCGAGCTGGGTTTGATCATCAGGTACATTTCTTTTCTTCATCACTTATCATGGTTGTATTGCTATAACAAACTAATGAAGATAGAGAGAACAAATTTCTGCCGATGAGAAATAATTCGATGAATGCAAATGCCCTGATAAAATTGTTTAAACGCATAAAATAATCTTGATCATAGATATGCACTTTTAATTTTCCATATCTTTGGCCCTTTCTTATCAACTGACACTGGCAAGTTTGGAATCAAGAAGTACACATATCTTCTCACCAGTTGTGAAGATTACTTCAATCAGAACTGTTTTGGAATTATCGGCTAATTAGAACAATTTGATCTGAATATTCATCCCTCATCGGTGATCCAGAGAAAATTTACATAGAGTATAACCATGTTTTCAATACAATCATATAGATTTGAAGGATCGTCCAAACTGAAACGTACGGAAAAACCTTTTTAAATGAGGATGAGGTACGAAATGAAGAAACGATAGAATATATATAAGATAAGATATTTTTATTAAAACAAGGTGGTAACTGTAAATAATATTCAAAAGAAGGCAGACAAGAAAAAATTTGTATTCAAATTCAACATAACAAGAGCTGGAAATGTACACACAATCAAATAGAGAGAGAGAGTACAAGGAGACGAATTGTGTGGGAGAAAACGAAAGGGTTTATGGGTTTTCTAATTTATATAACATATTATCAACTGTGAAATTGTCTCTGATGCTTTTGCAATTTCAGTTCTATACAACGATTCTACCTGTTTTTTTAGCCCATTGTTTTGTGCCCTCTATTGACTATATTCCAGTGATATCAAACAAATTTTAGTTTTGAAGATGTTAATATCCAACTTGTTATAAGATTTGAAGATGTTAATATCCAACGATTCTACCTGTTTTTAGCCTGTTGTTTTGTCCCCCCTATATTCCAGTGATATCAAACAAATTTTAGTTCTGAAGATGTTCATATTCAACTTGTTATAAGATTTGAATCGAGCTAAGGTACTATGTTTTTTACTTCACACCATGTATATATTGGGATTCTTTCTCTTTTGGTTGTGCTTCGTTTTTTCAATCTAATCATCTGATAAATATATACATCTTGTTATTCATGTTGTACCATTTAATTTTGTGCTTACTGATTATCTCTTTAACATTTTTGTGTATGCATAAAAGGTGACAGAGAAGATGAGTCTTATTGAACAGTATAGGATGGAAAGAGAGAGACAGAAGAAGGTAAAATTTTAGCAAAACTTCTATTACTAGTGAAGAAACACATTTCTGTTTACTTTATTCAAACACATTTCTGTCTGCTTTTAACAGTTAGCAGAAGAAGAAGAAATCAGGAGGCTGAGAAGGGAGCTAGTTCCAAAAGCTCAACCCATGCCATATTTTGACAGGCCCTTCATTCCTAGAAGGTAACCTATCCCTTCATTAAATGACCTCCAACATGCTTGGCATCCTCGTATAAATGATGAATCAGCTCTGTTTTATGTGTCTTGCACTTATCTTTGTTCATCCAGTAGGTTTTTTGTATATCACATCCCATTTTACAGAAGAAACATATCTTATATGCCTTGAGGTTGACAGAGCAGGCTCAACCAGCCTTATCAAGAATTACCTTTTGTTTTTTTGTGAAAAAACAAATAATACATACTTCTACAGGAAATAAATTCCATCATTTCAACAGTTGAAGTTCAATAAACTAAAAAAAAAGATAGTCTCCCAACAATGGTGAAAATTAAAAAAAGATAATCTCCTAACAATGGTGAATTTTTAGCTAAAATATAAATGTCTGAGAGATTAGAGAAAGCTAAACTACCTACTACCATCATCTCAATATCTCCTATTCTTCAAGAGTGCCTTTTTGATATTGAATCAAACTATCTATTCTCCTCTTTTTCTTAAACCCATGTTTGGTTTTCTTAAAAATTAAATTTTTAATAAATTTTGATAAAAGTTGACGATTTCGTATGGTCGAAAAGTTGATAAAATTTATGAGTCTCATTAAATTTGTTATTAAAAATGAGCTTGAAAAAAATGAGTTTTAAAAATATTCTGGCCTAACAGGGCTATGTTTCTCATACACTAGCATATTTTCTATTAGACATAATATTTTGGCAAAAAAAAAAAAATCAAATAATTGAGTTAAAAGAAAGGTATCACCTAGAAATAGTCTTATATAAGCAATTGAAGATCTCTCCAAAAATATAAATCAGACTCGTCAAGTGAGCTTACCTAGAAATAGTCTTATAAGCAGTAGTAGATTTCTCCAAAATCCAAATCAGACTCTTCAAGTGAGTTTCCTCAGTGATAATAGGATCAATTGAATCCCATAATAATAATAATAATAATAATAATAATTCTTTGACGCATAACCCGATCAATTGAATTATAGCATGAATTGGAATTCAAGAAAATTTATTAAATTTAATTCAAAACTATGATAATTAAACAAAAAAAATTAATTCAACATCATAAACTACTAATGAACACGATATGAAGAATAAATTTCCAATTCCATCTTAAAATCAGCCAACAAAAATATAATAATAATTGTTCAAAGAAATCCTACCAACGTACAGGCTCATTCGCAGGAAATAATTTAGTGAGTAAAAGTGCCGTCCTACGTGAAATAAACTTTAAATTGAATTGTATCAACTCTCTATCAAACTTGAATTTACCGTAAAACAAAAAAGATTTGTTTTGTTTGTGTCTACTATTTTTCTAAGATAGTTTTAAATTAAATATGAGATGAATGTGTATATTTCCAATTCTCGACCTATGCAATTTAGTGTAATTCGTTCATTCGTGAAAATCGGTAATCCAATTTTATTTGACTCTCTCTCCAAAGTAAGTTAAACATACGACGTGATCATATTCTTATTCCAAATTCATATGTAAAATAATGCATTAAATCTTAAGATTATCTATATGATCGCATATATGTTATATCCAATTTTATTTAACTATCTCTCCAAAGTAAGTTAAAAATACGACATGATCATATTCTTATTCCGAATTCATATGTAAAATAATGCATTAAATCTTAAGATTATCTATATGATCGTATATATGTTATTTCTAACATGTATTGTCAGTATGTTGAAAATGAAAAGTTCTAAAAATATCATGAACCTCCCAAAAATATAATAAGAAACTAATTACCTAAATGATGCACGAGCATTTAAATAATTTAACAAAGTATAAAAGATCAATTAAGAACACAAATAAATAAATTACTTGGTCTTTGAATTAAAAACAATCAAATCATAAGATTCATTTTTATCGAATGCAAAAAAGATCTAACCTAACGTGCTTCTAATGTAACAAGAAGAATAATAAAAAGACATTCACAATACAAGAAATATGTGGAATCGATTTTTTGTTCTTGATTTTCAATTTCGAGCATTGAATCTTCAATTATTGATGTTATTTGCTTTGGATTTCTCGCTAGGTTTGTTTATTATTTCCTTTAGTCATGATGAATTTGTCTCTCTCAATTTAAAGAATTTTATGTTATGATCTGATTTGAGAAGTATCTTGTAAGTTTACCTATGTTTTGTTCTTAAAGAAGTCGAAACTACGTCAAGAATCGCTTAAAAATTGATTTCCACAAGGAGTTTCAACCATAAAAAGAAAGTGACTTGTCTGCTCAATTTTACTCCATGCAAATGTTTTGCGATCACATGGTTGATGGACTTTGCTCTTAGGCTCAAAAGAATTAGGTGTTATGATTTATTCCATACAATCACATGGCAGTAATATCTTTTGGTATTGTGCACTTTGGTACCCAGCTTTCTTCATTCGTTCAATTCAAGTCTTCATGAATCCTTGGTCCTTCATCTTCCAATTATATCTAATTGATTCCGTATAGTCCTCAATCCTTGTCCTCTGGTCCAAATTAGCTTTTGGGTATTGGCAATTTGGTCCTTGAACTTTGAAAATTGTCCTTTTTTTTACCTGCTTTTGTTCATTTCTTTCAATTTCACTTCAATCATTAAGTTTTACGTAACAAACTATATAAAAGATTAAGTCATAATTCATCAAAAGAACACCCAAATATTCACATTTAATGGCCTAGATAAATGCATATCAAACGCTCACAAATTTGAATATTTGTTTGTTCTCAAACAAAAATATCTCAACAAGAAAGCATGCCATAACTTTAGTAAGATAACACGTCGTTTGTCTCAGAATTGAAATTAGTGTTAATTATAATTAATAGCTTCAAAATCACAATATAAAAGCCATATTTCTACTTCATCTACTGTAAAACTAATGTATGTGTGTGAAGAATCAAGCAAAACATCATAAATTTATAAGTTCAATTCCTGACCAACCCTCAATGGTTAAATTTATTATTTCTCCACTTGTGAAATATACACCACAAATTTATTCTTTTAACTATCTTTCCAAGTGTAATTGAAAGCTGAATTTGTAAATTAATCCCCACTCTCACCAGTTTGCAATTCCCACTCTCACCAGTTTGGATGCACTAATTGCAAGTCAATATCTCAACAAATAAAGATTTTCCTATATTTTGATTGCTTCAACATCTAAGATTCAATTAGGGTAATAATTCCCTACAAAAAGTCTAATCCTCTCAAATAAATGTTTAGGGTTTAGTTATGCGTATAGTGCATCTTCTGATTCATGTGCTTATTTTTTCATATTTACTGTGCATATTATGTTTCATACGCTACAAAATGGTTTGACGAATGTATAATGTAATGGTGTTAGAGTTTAGCATTTAAATTTTACTATTTCAACAACTTATTCATAATTCATAAATTAACACATAATTCCAAATATATTCATCATAGCCAGCAGGCCAAGCAAAAAAAAAAAAAAATGATAATCACACAAAGTAATAAAAAACTCGGAAGTTTTTCCCCACCTCGAACTAAAAATATCATCGATTAAGAAAAAATGTTGATAGTGGAGGTTGATTTGGAACAAAAATGCTGAAGCTAGATGGTCCTCTTGATGGTGTCATTTCTGGTCGTTTGGTGGTTTGTATGTTTAGTTTTCTTGTTCCTACAAAATGAATAAAATTTAATCATTATTGATCAATGTGGAACAATTAATAATAAGCTCAAATACATCACAACCAACAAAAAAATTTAGGGACGAATGGGGGATGGAAATAAGGAATGTAGGCAGGGGACGCGTTCGCTTGTTATGTCTGTGGTCGCAGGTAGGCGACACATTTACGTTTTACAACTGCAAACTGAAACTTTTGTCCTTGCCAATAATATTTCAAACCATGTATAGTAAACTACATATTATCTGAAAAGTATAATAAATAAAAGGGAAGAAAATTGGATTGCCTCCTAATAAGTGTTGCTTATAAAGTCATTAGCTTAACTTTGTTATTTTGGGTATTTATGGTGGTTTGAGAAGGAAATTTTCAGCCTTACAACGACTGGACTTATAGACATTTCTTATTTATCTTTGGCCCTTCAAACTTTTAAATTACCATATATTGGTTCTTAATTGCTCTCACAAGTCTAAAGTTCCTTTTTTGTATTGATGATTTCCATAATCACCCATCTCTTTTTGATCAAGCATTTTGCACTCCTCAAGGTAGGCAGGTTGTTTGGGTAGAGTTTCAAAATTCAAGATATTCTCGCCCTTTTCAAAATTCATCAATGCACGTCCAGTTGCTAAGAATGGTCTTCCCAGGGTTATTGACATGTTTTGATTTTCTCCTACATCTAGGATGATAAAATCAGCTGGAAAGATAAAATTCCTAACATTGATGAGCA
Source organism: Fraxinus cuspidata (assembly GCA_903798385.1). Classification (NCBI taxonomy): domain Eukaryota; kingdom Viridiplantae; phylum Streptophyta; class Magnoliopsida; order Lamiales; family Oleaceae; genus Fraxinus; species Fraxinus cuspidata. Next base: position 18,258 of record CAIGRP010049825.1, read on the forward strand.
TATCCTCAACCAATGCACTCTTCTGTCAGGCTATTTTTATATCTTTTGGCAATCTCTTCTTATTCAACATATAGTTCAAAAACTTCGCATAATTAGGAATCTGTAAGATTGTTGTTTTGTAACCTTTGGGAAAATGGGACTAGAGGTAGTTGTGTATTGGCAACAACAGTTGTCTTATCCTTCTGACCTTCTAAATGTTTTTCTGATTGTCCTTCATTAATTTTTCGGACGAATCACTTGTTCCTCGCTCATGGAGGGTCTCAATTGTCCTCAATTTCATTCTTCTTTACACTAATTTCTGGTAACTGCACTCCACTTGTAGTGATAGTTTGAACATGGAACTGGCGACATATAAGCTCGTACAAGGGTAGTTTTCTTGATTGGTGGCATGTCGACCATGTTATTCTCTATAGTCAGTAGCTTACACATGTTCTAGTGGGTTCTTTTTTGTGTTGCTTGGCAAGGTACCAAGTGTTTTGTTAGGCAATGCTTCACTATTTGCTCTACGGGTTCTTTTTTGTGTTGCTTGGCAAGGTACCAAGTGTTTTGTTAGGCAATGCATCACTATTTGCTCTACCTGATGTCTAGATTCTTTATTGAAATCTGCTAGTTCTGCAAAGCATTTTTAGTTTTACTGATGTACTAAGCAAATATGTCTTCCAATGACGGTCTTGTTGCTACTAAAATCTTAGTGGATTGTCCTAATTTGATTTCCTTGACCTTAACTATTGGATGATTTCTCCAACACGGATTATATATGTTGGAGTGTTGGTTATTCTGCTACATCTGAAAGTTTTGCGTATAGCTGACCTCTTCAAATTGGATTATATGAGTAGAAGCTAAAGTGTAACTTACAGTTGTATGATTTGTTATGCTTCATCCATCCACTAGCATCTTCATTAGAGTAACTTACAGTTGTATGATTCATCTACCTGCTGAAACATTAGCAGGAGCTTGAGAGTGGATCAAATAGTCCCCAAGTAACATGGCATTGTCATTGGCGACTGCTCTAACTTGTTGTAGTGACGGAACTTGTTGAACTAGTGGCAACCGATTTTCAACATGATTCTGATTTTCGGCCATACTTGTTTCCCTTTCCCTTGCTATTCTCTGTCCTTTTTTCCTCTGCCTAAATGATCTTTCAATCTCAAGATTTAAAGATAGAGTCTCAAACTCGTCATAATCTTGCATAAACTGTTGAATAGTACCTAAAAAGAACACATAACCCAAATGAGATCGAGATTGTGATAAATAACCAAAAACAACAATGTCATTTCGAATCCAATTACTAATTAATGAATTCAGTTAATTAATTCCACGAAAACCAAGCTGAAAATTTGTTCGATAAAATCTAACTGGTTTATGAAATTGTTGACGAGTAATAATTTAGTGAGTAAAAGTATTGTTTTATGAAGAATAAAGTTTAAATTGAATTGTATATCAAACTCGAATTTAACGTAACACAAAAGAGATCTATTATGTTTGTGTCTAAATTATTTACTAATTATTTATACACCCCCCCCCCCCCATTTTTCCCAAAATTCATTTTCAACCACACATTCTCCCATAAAATAATTTTATACGTAAATTAATAAAAACAAATCTTAGTTTTTAACTATACTGTTTTCAAAACACGTGGGTCTCAAACAAGTGGTTAATGTTGTTTTAAATTAAATATGAGTAAAATGTGTTAGAATTTCGAATCCACCAAATATTATTCTTTTTCCAATTCTAAACCTATAATCTAGTATGATTTGTGTATTATTGACAATAGATAATACAATCGATAATCCAAATATATCTCTCTCGAGGCAAGTTAAGTATATTCTAAGAATGACCGAGTCTCGTACTCTTATTCTGAATTCATATGTAAAATAATATTATTCGTAACATCTATTATCTGTATGTTGAAATTGCAAAATATAAGTTGTCTAAATGGTGTGCGAATATTCAAATAGTTCAAAAAGGCATACAAGACATTTCAAGAATATAAATAAACTAAACTACTTGATCTAAAGTTAAAAATAATCAAATAATATAGTTCATCTTTATTCAACACGAGAAAGCTCTATCATAAATGATATTATAAGAATAATAATGAAAAGACTGCCCTAAATGTCAGTAAATATATGGAATCAATTTATTGTTCTTGATAGGTTTGTTCTTCCTTCAATAATGGTGAATTGGTCTTTCCTAATTGAAAGAATTACATGTTATGATGAGAGGTCTTGTGGGTGTGCTCGCGTTTTATACAATTAAGTCAAGAATCGTATAAAATTTATTTTCAAAAGGAGTTTAACTTTTGAATATTTATAATTTGGTCCTTGAACTTTGAAAATTATCATTTTTCGTTGATTTTTGGTCATTTCTTTCAAATTCACTTCCAATCAGAGTTACCAATCATTTAATGATAAGCTAATTTTGGTTCTAATTCCTCACATGGGTATGCTTAAATTGTTAAAAAATAATTTAAAAAATTTAAAAAATCACAAAAAGAGTAATTATACTTGTCCATGTTTTTGTTCGTTTTGTCTTAGGTCGATGAAGCAACCAACTATACCAAAAGAGCCAAAGTTCCATATGCCTCAAAACAAGAAGATCAAGTGCGCTGGAATGACTTGTGTACACAATTGCAACGAAGCTTGAGGTGAGCGGCCAATCATAGAATTGTCGAATTTCAGTTTGTTTCTCATTTATGATGATCTTCTTTCACCACTTGTATTTGAATCAATAAGTTTGTATGATTTTGGGAAGAATGGATCATATTGTGTTGCTGGCGCAATGGAGGGCGATCTCAGTGAATATTTTTGGTAGCAGTCTTAATGAATATTTTGGTTAGTTCCCATTTTTCAGTAATAATAACAAGTCCATTTTATTAATTGTATAGTGTGTTAATAAACTATTTTCACAGCAGTCTTGATGAATATTTTGGTTAGTTCCCATTTTTCAGTAATAATAGTATACAGATGGTAGTTCCCATTTTATTAATTGTATACAGAGGGTTAATAAAAAAAATTTTTAATTTTACAAAAGCTGATTCCGAAACATATTGTGATCAGAGGTTTATCAAAACACTTAGCACCTGTTTGACACACATTTTTATTAAAATACATTCTTTCAAAATTCATTTTCAACCACACATTCTTCAATAAAATAATATTTTTAATCACATCAATAACTTTTCTTTACTTTTTAACCACATATTTCTCATCATTATTTAAAATATATTATTTCCTCAATAATAGCCTTCAAACACACCCTTAATTTCCATTTTTTCCCCTTATGTTAATTTTTTTCTTATTAACATAGCAAAAACTAATTTTCTTAAAATCACATATATACCAAACCAAAACAAACAAAATCATAATGGTCGACCATGTGCCAACAACCATAATCTCTTGTGATGTCTTGGATTTTCTCAATCTGATATAGGAGCCATAGAAACAGTATTCTAGAAAGTGTAAAAAGTGGCTAAACGTGAAAACAAAATGTAAAAAGTGGCTAAACATGAAAGCAAAATTTCAAACTTTACGATTATAAACAAGTCTAGGCGAGGTTTATGCGTAAAAAATAATACTAATAATAATTTATTTTATTATTATTGAAAAATTTTAATCAATTTAAAAATCATTTAATAATTAAATAACACATATAAAATATCTAAAATTATAAAATATTATATTACTTAATAATTCCTACAATTAAGCAATTATACAATTTTCAAATTTTTGAAATGTAAAAATTATAATATTTTTTTTTTTCATAATTTCAATTTTCAACTAGACAAGTCCTACAAATTTATAGGAACTTTATACTTGTTTTTGAAATTTGCAGTAAAATAACGAGTTTCGAGATCATAATTACATCATATAGATAATATCATAACTTAAATCTTATTTAATTATTTAGATAAAATCATTTTTAACTTTTTACAGATAAAATCTTGTAATTAAAGTCAAATTAAAGTTTTATTCAAAAATAAAAAAATTATTAAAGTGTATCTAAAGACTTTTACAAAACTTGAAAAAAAAAAAAACTAATAAAGTGTATCTAAAGAAAACGAAAGACGGGAAAAGAAAATATTCAACCGTTCGAAAATTGAAAAAGAAAGCGTATATACGTGAAATCAAGTATGTCACCCGAGTTTCGAGCCTAAGCGGGTTTTTTAAAACACTGCATAGAAATTAAACATGATCTCTAAAAAGATTCCTAGATATGCTCTCTGTCGCTTTTAGTATTCATTCGAGCTCAAGTGTGAACGGAAGAGCTTAGCATGCTAAAATAGTAACCGCTCAAAATCTACATAGCCAAATAACCATTTTCGATAACACGTGCTTGCCTCAGAGATATTACTCTTTATAGTAGGGGAGGACGTTGTTCCATTTGATTCTAGTTTCAAGGAAACCGAACCGAACCATGAACCAATGGTTTTTTTAATAATGGAACCAAATAGTTTTTTTTTTTTTAAGATGTGAAATCGAATTGAACCGAACCATTTGGTTCTAGTTCAGTTTATTCTGGTTCTAGTACTATTACAGAGTATAAAAAATTATGAAAGAAAAGAAAGATGTCCAGTAAACTATGATATTTTTTTTACCATACATTACCCTTGATTGCTAGGAGGAACAGTAAATTGGTGGATACAAAGTTGGAGTTCTTGCACATAAAACTGATAAAAGTTGCGTTGTTGAGGTTTTTTTTTTTTATAATAGTTTGTTGCCCGTACATTGTACGGGTTGTACTATTTTGAATGTATTGTTAGCGTGATGTGAAGTCTTGTAGCTCTTTTTGTGAATTATCATCATGTCAAGACAGTTCCTGTAATTCAAGTAAGCCTTGTAGATATTTTTGTGAATTTTTTACGAATCGAGAGATGAGTTTTAGACCATATAGTAAAATTTGGTAAAATTAATATAACGTGTAGAAATGCATATAATAATTATTGCGATTATTATATAAATTCTTATAACCAATACTTCATTTAATTAAGGTTAATTCGCATAGAGATATGCGATTGAATTAGTTAAATAAGCTTAATGAGATCTTTGAAAGGGTAAATTGAATACAATGGAAGAATTCAATCGAACATTATATTAGATTTTTTTAATCTTGAATTAAGAACTAAAGGTGATCGATAGATGAAATTGTTCTGCCCTAATATTCATTCGTTATTTGAATTCTAAATCGATCTTTGTGTGTGTTCACTTATTTTCAATTAGTTAGATTAGAAATCACGGCTCTTTGTTTGTTTTCATCATATTATAGTTAAACATAGTAAATTAAGTATTAAAGTCTAGTTCATGTGAAAAGCAATAATTCGGACTCAAAGGTCTATTATATTACTTATTATGTTATCGTACACTTGCGATATAAAATACGCAACAATTTTAACTTCATTTTCTTTATTAATATTTTTCAGTACCATCAAATCATCCATACCAAGCATACCATATGATTTATTATCCTATAAAGTTTCGTCTTAATAATGTTAAAAACATACTCTGTCTATTAATCAACTCATAGTAACATTTTATCTGAATTAAGTTCGCTGCTATTATTACAGCGAGAATTTCATGGACATCATCCAAATATAAGCAGATTCAGAGCTTATGCAAACCCATTTATCTTGCAACACGATTAAAGAAAGCTAAATGATTTCTTTTTCACCTTGGTGGATTTGAACATGAGCTGTGCCGGATAGTTGAGAAAAGCCAGAGAGCCTTTGATAAGTCCATTTGAACCCATGAGCACAGCAGAGAGCTTCACATAAGTCTTCCATGGGTTCACCATTTGCTTTGGAGTGAAGCCTTGCAAGTAAATCAAGAATATATACACCCATTCTTGAACGAACGTGAAGTACCATCCATAGCTACAAGAAGAAACCAACGAAAGATCTGATCAGATAAAAATTATAAAACTCATGGTGTCTACTAAGATTAAATTCCATTTCCGAAAAGACAATACTGCAGTTTGTAACATCACCTGAATTGGAGCCTGTTGTACACATATTCCTGAAAGTTGAGCAAAATAAGTCAAAATACATATCCACATAAGATAGAAAATGCAACAGAATTTTGTTAGAATTGCTTTGCTAGCCAATAACTTATTAATTGAAAAGAAGTCCATACAGAATCACATCAATTTGATAGAAATTTCACAATATATATATAAATGAAGAAGATGATGATGATGAGGTCAGTTAATGATGATATCATCTGTAACTGAGCTCCCACCGCCCTGTATATAAGGTAAGCATCAAAATGTCCAATTTTATCAGCATTAACAAAACTGTATAAATTCACTATACAAATTACTAAATTGAATCAAAATTTACAATTTACTAAGTTAATATACCCAATGGAATTGAAATCTTCTTGTGGGCTGTGATGCCATTATCTAGTCCACTTTAGGTAATGATGATTTGGCTTATTCGACCCATTCCAATAATAACCTACTTATCTGAAGTGAGCCCAAGGTTACAAAGGCTTAATACCCGGTCCACTCTTGTTAAATCTGTTGAGTTATTCTGAGCCATTGGATGAGGACGCTGCCATTCTCGAGGCCTTGATATTTGTTGGGTATTCTAATGGTTTCTAAATTCATTCCATATTTTTTTCTGGTCTTTCTCTCTCGTTCTTGTGGTGACTTCTAAGTGCTCTTCATTCCTTCATCTTCTTCTTGATATTATTCTTGAATACGTTTCAATAGAGTGATTTCTGTGTGAAATTGAGAGTAAGGCGTGTCTGATTTTGGTAGAGCTTTATCCTTTGGTCTCATTGGAGAAACCTCAGTTTACTTGGTGGATTCGTGAGGGTTACTGCTGTGACTTGGGTCTCACTGTGTAAAAGGATTTGGTTCTAAGCCTATGATCTATGAGATCTTTGATGTTCAGTGGTCATTTTGTATAGTAACATGTATTGGGGTTTGTCAAGTTCGTAAGATCTATAATAATCTTTTTTATCTTTGTATAACAGTGGTATCAGAGCCTTATTTGGCTAGTCTTGGGTCTTCGATCGAGTGTTTGAAGGTTGGAAATTTAATTTTCAGACTTCTTCCCTTGATCGCCTAAAATTTTGGAAACCCTAGTGTACTGTTCCCTCGATTCTTGGAGGTTGGAGTGTTCTTATCTTTTGTACTGGGTATGGGAGTCTTGTCTAGTGTTCACACTTGATTTCTAGTTCGATTGAGAATCTCCATGTGTTTTGGGGTTTCTTCAATTCTTGATTCCTTTTGTGGTTCTGGTGGAACACCACCCCCTGCTATGACGTTTGTGTCCCCTTGCTGTACTGAGACGATTAAGTTGGTAGCTAATCATTAGCTGCCCCCTGGTTTGCACATTTTAACCCTGAACTGTATCTTTTCTGTGTCTGAGTCATTAAGTCTTCTTATCATTTGTTTTAAGATGATCAAATTGTACCTTGATCTGGGAACATGATTCTCACGGAATCCTGGTGAATTTGTTCATTCTTGGAGTGACTGCTTTTATTTTTTTCTGCCCTACTGCATGTATATTGTTCTCTACTTGATTTGGCCTCTTAGCTCACTCTCTTGAATCTGTTTGGTATTATTGACTAAGTTTTATTCTTTTGTAAATTCTTTGAATAACTTTGATTATTAGTTACTGTTTATTCACTGTGACCTATTCTCCCTTTTATCTGTTTGTGTTAGATCAATCTATCTGTTCTAAAGTACTTCAGTTGTCACAGTTTTTTACAATTTTCTTGGAATACTTTGTGTTACTTCTGAGTAATACAATCATGACACATACTTTTGAATTTGGTGTTTTTGATGGAAAATGGGATTTTCCCATTTGGCAACAAAAGATGAAAGAGGTTTTAGTTCAATAAAAGATTGCTAAAGCAATAACAAAAACTTTTCCTAAAACTATGACAACTGATCAAATTCTTGAAGCTGATGAACTTGCATACACATCTATTATTTTGCATTTGTCTGATCAAGTTTTAAGGAAAGTAGGAAAGCAAGAAAGTGATAAGGCCTTATGGGATGAATTAGAGAAAATGTACCTATCTAAGTCCTTACCTAATAAGTTGTTTATGTTAGAGGAGTTCTTTAGTTTTAAATTAGATACCTCTAGGGACATAGAAAACAATCTTAATATCTTCAATAAGTTGATACAAGATATCACCAATGCTGGTGATAAAGTCTCTGA
>CAIGRP010049828.1:3521-61176 GCA_903798385.1 Fraxinus cuspidata
TTTTTTTTTTTTTTTTTTGGCCCATTCTTTTATAGAAGGAATGAGATTGAATGATTGAAAATGAGTATGGAAATTAGGTAGTGTTGGAGTGTTGGATTATGAGTTGAATTGAAAAAAATTGGGCTTTAGTAACACTACTGTTTTGGAACTTTTATGAAAAAATTCAAGTGCCTTCAAAGTGTCTGATAAAATGCCTAGGAGAAAATTGATGTTGAATTAGGGTTCAATTCAAATGTCACATGATTTTTATGTGTTTTGGCCTAATTTTTGTGTTAAATATCATTGATAAATTCGTTTGGAAACACCAATGCCCAAATTTGCACACATAGCTATTACATGAATAGGTGAAAGTCACTTCATGTCACCCACATCGTCCTTTTGGTTTCTAACTCAAACAAAGTCCGTTTGACCTCAAATTTGAACATTGTTAGACTAATGTACACTCTTTCCTATGCTTGGAGATTGCTCGGGAAAATTTCGATTTTTCTCGATGGTATCCGGGAGCGAACTTGCTTGGTCGAACATGATTCTAAATGAAAAATTTTCTTTGTCAGAGTGGATATTGGGTTCATGCTCTACATTTTGAATCTTTATGACAATAACCATGTTTCATTACACATTTTCCTAAGCATGGCATCGTTACAATGCATTATGATTTGTTTGGTATACTACTTGAATTCTTTGATTGTAATATAAGTTTAGGAGTTTTTGATGCTCATGTTCCATCTATTATCTCCAAGTACTATGTTATTCATTTATGCATCACAGTTAGGTTACTTTTTTTTATTCTCATTGTGCTTGCATAATGCCTCCCAAGCGCACCTCCAAAGGAAATGAAAAAGTGGCTTGTACTTCGGATACTGCAAGATCAAGATGACCTGAAGGAGGATATGGGCATTCTTAGATCATGAGGCCACCATACGATACTCAGATGTTATTGGCCACTAGGCATTATTCCCATAATGGCCAATCAGATTAGAAGATTTTCCCGAATTTGAGATCGTGACTTTGGTACAAAACTACGGTCGGTATAAAGTGGTTAAAAGAGAGGTCACTCGGTATATGAAGGCGTGGTTCGCAAATTTTATCTGAACTTCAATAGTAAGATAGACAATTCGAGATCTGAGCATCTATATCAGACGTGGGTAAGGGACAAATGGATCATGAAATGTGGACTCCATTATGTACTAATGATGGTATTATCAGGGGATAACATAGTTCCCATTCCTAGAGACTTTCCGTGGAACACTATCGGGGAAGTATTGCTTGGGTGTGAGAACGCATGGCCGTTATAGACTCTAGTATGACATCAGATCGAGCTTATATCGTCTATAGCCATTCTATAGCTATTTATTTGCCATAATATCGAGGCAACTTCACATATAATGTCATTCAATGATCTGGTGGCCGGTTTCATCTATCACTTGGTTACAGGGCAGAAGATCGACTTGGCCACCTTTATTTTTGAACAAATTCGTTCCCAGTGTGTCTAGGGAGATCGGCATCTTTCGTTGATTTTTCCAAGTTTGATTAATGGGATATGCAAGAGTGCTAACATTACTATTCCATCCGAAGAGCTTCCCAAGAATCTCATCCCTTTCATAAAATGCTCTACCTTGGAGGCTCAAGAATCGAGCTAGGGATAAACACAGAAAGAAACAAAAGAAGGAACGATTGAGACAGTAGCGGGCAGTACAGGGACAAGGGGCTGAGGACACTGAGATGCCTGAGGGACCACCACCACCACCACAACCGGTACCACTAGATATTGATACGCTAAGACAAATGTTTGCCACTATGACTGGTTTTAGTCGGGATATCGAGAGTCTTCAGCAGGCTATGGGCGCTATGGGCATGGATATCCAGACTTTGAGGAATAATATGTTGAGCACTAGAAACTTTTCTTCTATTGCCAGTATAGAGTCATTAGTTGCGAGATGGGAGGTTGATGTTTTGAATGGATGGTTAAATTTATGTGGGCAGAGTTGATGGGATTCAGTTGAGGGCTAACGAGACTTAGGACCGCTTGGGTAACATCGAGAATGAAGCTCGAGATCAATCTCTACACATTCAGAGCATAGAAGACGAGCTCACACAGCAGTCCGAGATGATGTAATAGATACTCGCACGACTCCCTCTACCATCAGCTGATGGCGCATCCGACTTTGGTTTCCATACATTGCCTCCATATTGATCAGGGGAGTACTCTAAGCCCCATTTTCTTTACCTTATTGTACGTTCGTCCTATTATTTATTTGCTTTTTTAGTTTAGCATTTTGTGATTATCTATATATATATATATATAGCTTTAGTTTTGTGTGCTTTTGTGAGTTTGGTAACTATGCCGGCTATGATGTGAATATTTGAATATTTATCAACTATGTATAATGAAAATAGTGTAGTATTAGATTAGTGAAAGCCTATTTATGTGAAACTTGACATTTTCTATGTATGTTACTCATGTTTGGCGTATCGAGTTAGTGATGTGGTTCAATATTTAGAAAATAGTTGAACATAGTAAGTAAAATTGAACAACTTCTATAGTATTGATCCATACTCCAACTATAGGGTAGTTTGAAGATGGGTGAGCTGTTACAAGGGAACATTGAGATGAGTAGGGATTTCGTGCATGAAAATTATCTCGTGTGGATTGTCTAAAACAAATGATACAAAGACAAGATAAAAGTTTTAAGTTAGAGGTTAGTTTTTGAAATTAAATGCCTAAAAAAAAGGGGCATTGCACTAATATTTGAGTGAATAAAAGCATTTTTTTGAGCCTGTATAACTCGGGTGACTAAGCATCTAAGGGTGAAACTTGGTACCCTATGGTCATTTGACTTGGGAGTCATCGGCCTAAAGCTTGTCACATGGGTTATATAGAAAGAAAATGAGAAGATGTTTATGAAAAAAAAAATGAGAAAACATGAATAGTGAAAAGAAAAATACACAAATACATGGAGCTCCATACATTTGGTTGATAAAATTACACCTTTGACGAGAAGCAAGTAATTTAATTTAGTCTTAATGGTTTAAGCAATGAAAAATATAGGAGAGTCTCGACTTGTTGAAGTGTGAACTTGTAATATTAGGAATTATCCAAGCTAAGAGAGGGTAAGGAATAGATTGAATAAGTTCAACTTCAAATGCACCTCAAGAAAATTGAGTGAAAAACATAAGTTTGGGGGTGTGTATCTCTCGAGTGAAGTAAGGATATATTTGACTACTATGGGTCAGGTGTTGAGCCAATCGTCATCTTAATATGTCGACATGAGTTTTCACACACACACTTCGATTTATGCACGTAATATGTGGAGATTGATTTAAATTACACACTGTTGTAATTGTTTATTTGTTTGATAACTGAATTCCAATTCTGAGACATGGCAGGTTGACAAACCATGGTTTATGTAGAGTTAAGTTACAGTTTTGTTTGAAGACAAACAATAGTTCAAGTTTGGGGGAGTTTGATAAGTGAATTTTTACACACTTATTTTATTGACAAAACATGGAAAATTGTTGATTAATAAGTTGGAATATAGCTTAATTTTATGTAATTTACGTTTTGCAGGACAACATGATGAATGTAGCAGAAATAAGGAGAAACAAGTGGAAAAATGACAATTTGAAGGAAATGAAAGTTTAGGAACCAAATTGAAAATATCCAAGATGACTCGGAAGGCAAAACGAAGATATGAAGATGACGAGGTCAAATTGGGATAAGGAATTAAGCATGGGAAGAAGAAGTTGAGAAAGAAGTCACAAAATGAGGAACCGAGTTTGAGAACCAAAACGCAGCAATTGTGAAATGGAATAAGCTATGCGGTCGCATAGCCTATTTCCTATGCGGTCGCATCTGGCCCTTCAAAGAAATCCAGCACCCAGTTTCGTGCTTCTATGCGATCGCAGCTCCTACTAATATGCGGTCGCATAGTAGTAAATTTTTACTTGAATCTCAGTTTCCTAATTTATGTCAAACACTTTTGGAAACCAACTTATTTCACAATATTTTAACACTAGAACGTACCAGAACAAGGGTAGACGCCTCCATACATATTTTTCTCTGGTTTGTCCAAGAATCTCGATGAAGAACTAAAAATCTCGATGAAGCTAGGAAGGAACTCAATCAGAATTGGTGATTTCGCATCCTTTATCCATGTAATTTTATTTTTTCATTGTCAAACAAATCTAGGATTTAGATTTTCTTTTCATGAATATTTTCGAATTGGCTTAACCTTTACTAGATTTTTCATGGATTCAGTCATGCTTTTTCCATCGAAGAATTAAACTATTTGCTGAGTTTCAATTTCAATTTTACTTTTTTGGTGGATTGATTACCTTATGCTTGATGTATATGGTTGATCCTTAATTTATTCTAATAAAAAAGTGTGAATGTGTTATAAGAAGTTTATATTCTAGGATTACAATTGAATTAAATTGATTTGTAACGTCATATCTTCTGATTAGAGAGTTGGGATTAAGGCCCCTAATTGAGTTATAAGAATGAATAATTGATGAGCTTAATCCAACCCAATTGAGGGAATTCCGATGCTTTGCTATCCCAAACATTGATTATAATTTCATTATTTCAAACATTGAATTCTTAATTTTATTTGAACAATAAATTCTACTTCACAAATGAGAGAACATCCATCCTTTTTTATCGTTTGAGCATTTCTTCCATCTCTCCGTGGAATCGACAACCCAAAGATATGCTTCAACTACCGCGTGGGAGAAATCACCATGCCTATACTTTTAAGGATTTCTTGAACTAGAATAAAGTTCTTCTTGAAAACACACAACCCAAGGACGAAGATATCTTTCTCAATTTCATTCTGATTTCCACACACAACAATTTCATCCGAATCTTCTCCAAATTCACAGAATGGTTGGATTTTAACTTGATAGTCTTTTCCAATTGGAGCTATCTTCTCAAAAATAAGCCAAATTGTGAAATCAGTAAATTTTGCATTAATGTAAAAGAAGTAGCAGATAAAAATGTAATGCACTCATTCAATTTAACTTGCAAAATCAGAGGTATGCATACAGTAGAATTTTAATGAGTTATTGATTTTCTGAATAATTTAACTGTGTTATCTAGAAAAGGAGAAAATCAATTAACATTCAATTTCAGTGTACAAAAACTGTGTTATTCAAATAAAATGGAAACAGAAAAAACTGAAGATCCAATTTATTCAACTCATATGTCCATTACATCATCTAATGCAACTGACTATACTATGGGACATAAACTGGTCACAAATAAGGGTTGAGACTAATATTCCTCTTTGGACTGATGACTATATATATTTTTTTTTACTATGAAGATTGTCAAGAATAGTAGCTTATGCTCTGACCTTATTAAAGAATCCACTGACAGCATATGAGGAACTAGTTGAATTTTCCAGGAATGGAGGAATGGATGATTAGTCAAAGACCTGTCACGAATTTTCTCTTTGACTTCTGACAGGACATTTTTCAGTTCTCCTTATGGGCTGCTGAGAGCGATTACTGGATGAGTTGTTAGAACGTCCACATGCTCTCTTGGTCCTATGGACTTAGGAAGATAGTTAAAGTCATGAATTTATAAATAAATGTGATCCGTACCTTTCAAATAATGGTAGGCAGTTATATTTCCTACACCACCCATACCAACAAAATGGAATTCTTCCACTAATATATATTCACTTCTAGTTCCCATTACATTTTTCAAATGAAGCACTTCCCTCCACAATATATAAATCAGCCGGCATCATGAAGAATTCTTGAGCCATCTTGTTTTGGATTCTTCTGTTCTGAGAGAGACAATCACAAGAAGAACAATTTCTTCAATTGTCCGTCAAAAGTAGTTTTAATAACCAAATATCTTTTTATATTCTTCCCCTTTTCAACCCCAATAAAAGATAATTGATTACAATATTGGTGCCAACATAGATTATTTTCATTGGACAACAAGGAAAGAATATATATATTTTTTCTATTTTTGAGATCTAGAAAAAATATCTTGAGTACAGTTTGAATACCCCAAATTCCAGCTTCAAGAATTTTTTCAATGCCAATGGGTGAAATAGTTGGAAACGATGATCTAAAGCACTGTTTATCTGCTTGAATTCCAACATTAATCCATGTGAAGGTCGGAAACTGTACGCTTAGCAATTTCCTCTTAAAAGCCAATAATGATTGAAACAATTAGATTGTGTTTTAGAGATTACTGACAAATGGGATTATTTTGTCTCATTCAACGCATTGGTTATAATAAACTCGATCTACAATGCATTTACAGTTGTAATGCAAACTCAATCATTTGAAATTTCTATAGTTAGATATGGTCATTCTCACCACCAAGTTGCCTCCAATACCTTAAACACAACATCATATATATCTTAGAGTTGGACCTTGATAAGAAAAAAAATATATTTTTAATAAAATAGGACCGTGATCAAGAATTATGTTTCGATTGACCAAGCAAACTAAAACAATAATTTCCGAAGAAAAAGTTTTTTTGAAGAAAAGAGAACAAAAACTTTAACATTTTAGAAGAAAATAAATCCTTTCATTCCCACTCCCACCCCACGTTAAGAAGAGGATGTCAAGAAAGTTATATTAACAAATTTTGTTTTTGGCACTTCAAACTTGATATTTGAAAAATTCTAAGCATTTACACTGCTGCCCTAATCTTCAACACGTCCCCAAAGCATAAACACAAAACCATACATATCTTAGAGTTAAGGCGTATTATAGTCTTTGACTATGGAAACACAAAGCTAAAAAGTATGTAGTTTGATAAGGGAAGAAATAAAAGAATTAAATAAAATGGAACTCTTTCAAGGAAAATAAATAAAATATAGACAATTCATGACAAATACATTCAAGCAACACAAACAAATCATTTAACTTCATCATTTTGGAAGCAATCGTATGATTTTAGTTTTTCCCCTCCATGGTCAGGAGGGTGGCTATCGAGAGACTCTAGGATTTCAGCTCAAATATGTATTTATTACTTTTTTGAGCAGTAAATTCTCATTTTCCCATAAACTCAATGCTCAAAAATGAAAATTTTGTAACAAAGACAAATCAATAATCTCTAACACACCACCACATCACAAATCATTCTCTATTTCAGGCGGATCTACGCAAATCAATTTTAAGTGAAACTCAAACCCAATTTTGCCCTGAAATTTGTTTAAAATTATCAGTAAAAAATAATTAAGTCAAATTGAAGTCAATAAAACGCCAATCATATATATTCTGAATTTTTAATATCCAGCAAGTTCAAAGCTCATAAAATCAACACTTAACCTCAATAAAAAACACAACTAGATGCCAGCATGTTCTCATATGTACTCACAAAACTCAAAAGCCCAAAAAATATTAAACAAAAACCAAACTCAAATCTTAACCAAGCAGTACTTGAAGGCCAAAAAAGAGCAAAAATTAAGATCCAAACGGAATAATCTTTTGAAAAATGAAGCATATATGTTTATATATGTGCGTGCGCGTTGAGTTAAATAGATGAGAATTCAATGTTTTTCAGAGAGAAAGAGAGAGAAATGATTCTAATTTTTGTTGTTCCACTGCAGGATATCCATAAATTACCTTGAGCTAGTTGATGCTTTTGCACTAGTCTGTATTTATAAGCTACCTCCATGTTTTCATAAACTATATCACGAAAAAATAACACGAAAGTTGTTCACTCATGTAACTTTCTCTTTTATGCTCTATTTTTGTTTCCTTACCTGTTCATGAGCGCATTTAGAGGCTGAAAAATGCTATCCCTTTATTGGCTTTCCTTCTGTTACTTGAGGAGAATTCTGTAGTAAGAATGCCAACCACTCAAACATATCAGGGGATGGCTTGGCATGAACCTTTTACTATGGTACATGAGAACAAAAAACAACCATCAATACAGCCTTTTTTACTTGAAAAATTTGAGCAATAGTTTGTTGAATATGCCATCAGAAAGGAAAATGATACTACAGAAACTAAAACCACGATACTTGACACAACTATTATGAAAACCATAATAAGATGGTTCGTTTTGTCATTTAGCTGGATGCAATGGGTGATAGATATTTCTGCAACCATGCATTAATGCATCAATCTAGCCAGATGATTGCAAGTTCTTTATTCCTCGTGAAGAACCAAATCCTGAAACAGGTAATATCCGATCAATAAGATTCTTTTTTTAACAAAATCTTCGACAGGAGGACTATTAGGTAGGGCAGGGGTCACAGTTCAATAAATAGAGTTCGAAGTAATGGAAGGATATCTACCTCCTCTTCATACTTCTCAACGTCTGCATATGCTGAACTAATGAGAGTATCAAAGCATGCATCGTCTCTCATGGAATGCTGACCGGCACAATGCATGCAGCAAGCAAGAAATTCATTTTCCTACAGTAGATGTCATTGATGAATTATAGTAAGTTTCGTTATGTAGAGGACATGTCATTCATTTAATTGACCTAACAAAGACAATTGATATTATGAAAACTAGTATGGAAGCAATGGATTGCATTACATGCCACAGTCAAATTGATTTGTCAATGCATTCCTTGCAAAATGGTGTAAGCATCTCCTCACATCTGTCTTTGCCTGATGATGTCTATTTAGTCAGAAGGTACAATAAAAGTTTAGTTTCCTTATTTTCCATAAATGTTGAGAAAAATTTTACGAAGTAAACAACCAAGAATTCATAAGTTTTGTATAAATAGTGAAAAAATGTTATATAAGAGAAACTTTCTTTACAGCCGATTTGCTGATCAACAAAATTTTGCACTATTTCCTATACCAAAACCATCACAATCACTTGGAATCTTAATGTAACTAAAGAATCCTTGTGTTGTTGACTTGTAACATTTTCTCCACATTTATTGAAAATAAGGAAACTAAACATTGATTCTGTTGAGTGTATCATGACATTTTGGCTGTCACGTTCCTTGTCAAATGATTGTTTAATTTTGTATCTTAAGTCATGTGATTTAAGTACAATAGTTGGAAGTTTAAAACTTTGTAAAATTGTCTAAGTATGGTCTTATGAATACCATTAATTTACTAATACTTGATCACAAAATAACATGTCCAATTATATCACTTAAAAATGTTATGATGTCAAAAATCCTTTTTTTTTTCTTTTTAAAATTTTTAATTTTTTTCTTTTCTTAGAAAAAATAGGGATAATGCAAAAAAAAAAAATTGCATCAATGTATATATAAATATCATGAACAACGTAAATGCATGCTGCTAAAAACCTACTCAACGGGGAATAGAAGTGTTATTATCTTTAAGAGCAACATGAGCAACACTGCAATTCACAACACTCTAACTTGAGAGTTCACTCTTTTTTACACAAGTCCTTCTAGAAAAAGATGTAATCTTAGTCAATTGAATCATCAATTCAGTCAAGTGACTCACTTGATTTGTCAATAATCGAACATGAGTAGTTAGATTTTATTTGTTGTTCCTAATCAATGGTTTATGGTACCTAGGTCTAATGTGATCACTCACCACAATTGTGACAAGTAGGAATGAACTTAGAGTAATCCTAGCTCTCAAATTATGAACCTTAGGTTGATAAAACCTACGTCGCACATTTGATCTAGGTCCTAGGGCTCCTACACTTTTGTCTTGTTTTAAATAGATACGAACTTCATTTTAGACAGGGTAGTGGTGTGAAAACCTGTGTCTTTAAAGCCTAAATCTCTCCTATTACCAGTAGGTTTGTTTAGTCCTAAGATATTGTCAAGCTATTTAGAACCACTAAGAAATGATTGAAATTGGGCATTTGTTTTTGAACTTAAGGCGCTCCTAGACAATTCATCAAAATCTTCGTAAATATCATGCTCATCTTTTGATTCCTCATATGAAGGTGCAGGTTTCTCTATGGCCTTACGTCACTCATTATTAACTACAGATGTGGATGCCATATAATTTCCTCCCTTATCACGATTGGAATTCTTAATTTGATTATCGGAGATAGACTCGTCATCAATTGGAGTAACACAGTCTTACCTAGTGTTTTCTTATAACTTGGGCTCTCATATTTAACATGACCAAAACCTTGACACTCACGATACCAAAGAAAACCTCTTCTAGACATCTATTGCATCACTCTTCTATATTTTATTTTTCTTAGATGTACTAGATTCACATTTAAACTTCTTAGAAGGTCATTTACTATTTCTCAAGAATTTCTTAAATTTCATAGCAAGGTAGTCAAGCTCCTTATGCTTAATATTGTCATCATAAGTGGCATCACAGTCTGCTTCCCTAACATTTTTGAAGGCTAAAGATTTGTTATTCTTAGACTGAGGTAGGCTATGTTCATGGGTGTGGAGAGATCCTACAAGTTCTTCTATCTTAATGGCATCTATGTCCTTGCTTTCCTCAATAGCAGTAACCTTAGGTCTAAATCTCTAAGGTGGAGATTTCATAACCCTTCTCACAGTCCTAGGCTCAGGGATTCGCTTACCTAAGTTGAAACTAGAGTTGACTATGTAATTTAGTTTAGCATAGAAATCATCAAAAGATTCGTCATCAGTCATTCTGATTTCTTTAAACTGAGTGGTCAACATCTACAATTCAGAGTTTTTTACAGTTTTGCTTCCCTTCATCTGTGGTTTCTAATATATCTCAAGCATCTTTCACAATCTCACACATGAACACTCATTTCAACTCCTCCGACGAAATAGCCATAAAGATGGCATGTATCCCTCTCTATTCCAGTTATATTCATCTAAATTATTTTAAGACCAAATGGAAATCCCTATAGGGATAACTTTACCTGCAAAAGATATAGCCGGGGCAGTCCAACATTTATGTACACTAACTTAAACCCACTCATCCATAGACTTAAGAAACACTCTTATTCTAACTTTTCAGTACGCATAATTATTGCAGGAAAATAATGGAAGAATGGAAAGTGATTGACTCATCTAGACAATTAGGTCAAGGATGCAATTAAGCTTTGATACTATTTGTTAGAAATATATATCACTTCGTTTAGACCCTAATATGGAAAATTAACCAATAAAAAGAAAGACCCCACTTATTTATTGTTTCTACATGATTAAAGTTAAATACAATTTAAACTTCAAGTTAAACAATCACAAACGTATAGATAGAAGCATATAAAGTAAATAACCCTAGAAATTGATGGTGAAGGATAACTCCTTGACGAACTCTTCACAAGGATCAAAGACCATTGGGCAAACCTTGCCAAAAAGTTTGACTAGAAAATTTAACTAACAATTAGTCCAAACACTAGTAAACCTTAACTGACTCTGACCACCCAATTTGTAAATCATCAAAGAACTCTTTGATTGTACGACCCCAACTTCTCAACAACTCTGAGTTACTTTCCTTCCACATGGATCACCAAGAACGAACTTGTTTTGGAGCTCTAGAACTCAAAGTGCCTCTTCTCCAACTTCAAAACTCTGAAGGCTTATGGCTCAAGGTAATGGTTATCTGTCTATGTTTTGATCTTTGGTTGAAGCTAGAGAATAATGGAATGTATAAT
The DNA here is from genome assembly GCA_903798385.1 of Fraxinus cuspidata. Taxonomy (NCBI): domain Eukaryota; kingdom Viridiplantae; phylum Streptophyta; class Magnoliopsida; order Lamiales; family Oleaceae; genus Fraxinus; species Fraxinus cuspidata. The sequence continues at coordinate 15,039 of CAIGRP010049828.1, forward strand.
TGATCATTTTTCTCATAACTGAATACAAAGCTCAACCAATAATAATATATATTTGGGATGAAATATGAAGAATTGATCTTGTAGTTGAATCAAGAGATCTTTTGAATGTGTTTAAGATCTTAAATAATATGATCTCCAATATGAAATAATGATTCAAAACACTTTGAAATAGACCTATGCTCAGGTATTTATAATATGAATTGTTTGAGGTTGAAGAGGATTGGAAAATAAGCTTAAAATTGTGAACTATGATTTCCTAGATGAACATGCCACTCAAGCGGACCCCTTGTGCCTAGCTTACGATGAGTTCACCGCTTGAAAACTAGCCTTACGCTCAGCAAGAGGCTGTTCTCCTTCTTTGAGCGCTTGAACTCGCCTCACGCATTCATTGAGTGGTTTTGCGTCGACTTTTTCTTCTTGGCTTGTATTTGACATCTTTGGCTTGTTTATGACCTATACTACCAACGCTTGACTATTTGAATTTAATTACTTCTTAATAATTCATGATTTGGATACAGAAATTGCCAATTATAATTTGACCTACTAGTGAGCACATGGGACACAACACACGTGATCTGTACTATTGACTTCTCTAACATGATGTTTGATTGTGGTCTAGAGGATGCTAGATTTTGGGGGGCAATGTACTTAGACCAATGGTATGGAAGAGATTGGACCTTGTGTTAATTAACTTGACTTTCGATTCGAAATTTATCTGATCATTCACCTTTACTTATACATTGGTGTGTTGATGATGACTTAGATCTGAGCCTTTTTGATTATTATATAATAAAGTAGATAATTTGATACTTAATCGTCCCCTTTGGTTCATGAGGTACGAGAGGCGGTATTGTGTATTGATGTTGACAGTGTTGCAAGCCTAGATAGCTTTTCATCCTTATTCTATCACATTGTTGGGAATGATCATGTGTTTGGGACATGTTGCACTTCTTTGCTCGTGGCCACTTACCTACGGGGTTTAGTACTGCTTCTGTGGTTTTGCTTTAGAATAGGGAGGGCTAGTATAACATCCCAAAAGTCCTTAATAGTAATCAATTATGAAATAGGACCTTAGTGTAAGACGATCAAAGTTGTGAAATAGATGTGTGTCTCTGTGTGTGTGTTTTATCAATTTCAAATCTTAAATATTTGGGTAGTTATAATATGGTATCAGAGCGGGTCTACGTATATTTAGACTCCACTTAAAAAAAAAAGCTTTTGCATCATGTATACTGTTCACGAAGATGTGGGTTACTGTTCACGTAATGAAAAGTGTTTATAATCATTATTCATCGATGTGAACACTAATATTCAAGATAGTTTTTACTTAAAAATAATTTTTTTTATTGTTCACATATCACTAATGACGAATTCTCTAAAAAAGGGAAAATTAATGTTTTTAATAGGTATAGGTTTAATAGATCACCACCATAAAATGCCATTTTTTAAGCTCCAATGCCCTTGAATCAAGTAGAAAGAAATGAATTACATTAATATTCAATATTATTGTAATATGATGACGATTATGTTACAACCATGTTTACTAAGCTTACCTGTGTTTAGACCATGCTAATGTATAAAAAATTAAACTACACGTCAATGTACGATTATGTGGAAGTGTATAAATATGCATGGAATTATGTTTAAACATCCATAAATTATTTTCTTAGATGGTTAATAGGCATAGGAAATTGATAGACGTAGAGACGTGAGATGTTCTTGAGGTTGTATAGGACATATGTGAGGAAGCAATGGACATGATTTTTCATAGATACGAAGTTTTCTATCATTTTTATGGGACGCTTAACTCTTATTGGAGGAAGTTTCTGAAGAGGCTTGAAGAAATATTCAAATACCATACCTTCCCTGCCATATTCATTTCTTGTTTGAGGGACATGTTGATAATAACACAGAGGACACTTGGCATATTGATAAGCCCTTGTGATACGAGCTTGATCGCTGTTGCCCATATAACCCACCTAGCATTGGCAACTTTCCAAGTGTACAGACAGTTGACAATATGGGTGGATTATCCCTAATAAGACCTTGAGGAAAACCCTGAGTCGACCTTGCATTATATTCCGAGAGGAACTCCAGACACAACCCTAGGGAGAATCCAGAGGCAGACTTAGACGAGAGAGGCATGGAAAATTTTTAGATGATAGGAATTTATGTATGACTCTTATCTTCGGAGTAGTATTTATTCAAATATGTGTATGAATTGGATATTAAGAAGTCTATTTTCTTTATGCAAGTTAATAAGTTTGGATGAAATAAAATTTGCTATTTTTCTTTCTTTGTTTTTAATTTTGTGAATGGATAATGTTATGTTTACATTTTATTTAAGGCTATGGATCCTTACTCTAGAAAAGTGAATAGGAATGGTCAAACACGGGCCGAAGCAACAAAAATGAATAACTACTAGTTCATACAGTTCCTTAAAGAAATACGCATATATGGTACCACCGGTAAAGCCACCGTCGCACCAAATATTGCACCACCACTTGCAGAAAGAAGTGTGGCTGCAGTAGTGGAGCAATTTAGTAAGCTACAACCCCATAACTTTGAGGAGGCATAGATCCACTAGCGGCCGAGGACTGTATAGGAAAATAAGAACAAATTTTGGACTCGTTGGGTGCCCAGAGACTTTGAAGGTGATCTGCATACGTTTATGAAAAAGGAGCACTACTTTAGTGGGAAATGACTAACAGGTCCGGGGCACCTGTGCAAGATTGGGATTGGAATAAGTGGAGAGAACTCTTCTTATAAAAATATTTCCCTACAAACATTCGAAACTAGAAGGAAGCAGAGTTTCTGGTGTTCAAATAGGGAAACTTAACACTAGAAGAATATGAAAGGAAGTTTGAAGGGAATATAATTTTAAGGGTTCAAAATGATGGATGTCCAAGTCTACAAAGCCAGACCTTCTCTCTGTTAGATAAATGCTAGTCAGAAAGAAATGATACGTGTGGTGTTCTCTTGGTGACAATCAAATGGCTTTATGTCTTAAGGTCGTATATTTCATCCATTTCCTTACCATGTCCAATCATTGTCCCCGAAACTTTGTCCTAGTATACACAGTCCTTAGGTTAAAAGATCACATTACAACTCAAATTAAACAAAGAAATCACACAAAGAATTATGTGTTGTTGTAAATTTTTTATTTAAACTGTTGAAATTAATTAAAACGTACACAAAAATTGATTGAGAACTCAAATAATGGATGAAAATTAGGGATGAATAATTTCACTTATTGATCACCTCTAAGTCTTAATTCAAGATTCAAGAACCTAATTAGTGTTTAATTGAATTCTTCTATAGTATTCAATTTACCCCTCTCGTGTTTTCATTGAGCCCATCTAACTAATTCAATCCCATATCTCTATGTGAATTTACCTTAGTTAAACGAAATATTGATTCTAAGAACTCATATGATGATCGCAATATTTACATAGGTATCTCTACACATTACACTAATATATCAAATTTTACTATATAGTCTAAATCTAGAACTCACATCTCGATACGTAAAAGATTCACAAAATCATCGAATAAGTGATCAAGTTATTTAATGCATCAAACTAATAGCAAAATCAACACATGTACGATAAAATAACTAGAATCTTGAATAAAAGACATAAATGGTCTCAAGTAGATTACATTGTTCGCCCTAATATAAAATTTAGTTACTCATAATAAATGAAGAAGAAAAACATGTTGTTATTAAATACATCACCGGACTTTAAATATAGATGTAGAAAAGGAATCAATCTTGCACAAAGATGTTCTTCATCTTCCAATCAATGCTTTAAAACTTCAATTTCTTGATATTTTCTCCCTTGAATTGTGTTCCTCAATCTCTCGTTGTATTATCTTTTTCTCAATGTGTAGGCCCCTCAAAAGTGCCAAATAACTCCTATTTATATGTCTACCCACAGGTATATGAATATAGGGTTTCTTGTGGGCTTAAAGTTGGCCAAAAAAAAAAAAAACCCTACGTCTTGCGGTGCCAAAGTGTTGTGTCAAAAATACCTACAGCACTGTGATACCACACCTCTGTCCACTGCTACTCTGTGCCACACCTTTGATGTCTTCCACTTTGAGGTGCTACTATTCTTTCCTCAATCTTCCGATTTGACTATTTTGCCTTTTTTGTTACCATGCCAATGGCCTTGTCTCTTTTCTTTCCCTGATTTGCAACGTTTCACCACTTCTACAAAACAACACTAATAAACATATTAAAATGTTCACTACTCTTAATATCTAGCTCATAATTAAGTTAAGAATGGAGTAAAACTCATGAGTAAAACACACTCATCAAATACCCCTAAACTTAACAGTTTAATAGTCCTCAAGCAAACACAAAACAAATGAGTATTAAAAATCATACCACAGAAACTTAGTCAAATAAGTTGCCCTTTAGCTCAGTATCATGAACATTATATAACCCATGAACGGCTTCAAAATCACAATACAAAAGTCAAACTTCCATTTACCCAATACAAAACGAGTGTGCATGTGTAGAATCAATTATAATGCCATATATTCACAAGTTAGTTCACATACCGACCCTCTATAGTCAATTTTATCCTTTCTATGTTTGTAGGATTCACATGACCCAAACTTGTTTCTTTCATTCTCTTCCCAATGTGTAAATCTAAAATTTAGTTTATTTGATGTGTTCTTTAAGCTACTAAATTTTGGTTTAGACTAACTAGTGAAGTCAATAATTTATTCATGTGGTGATTCCCCCAATTATGAGTTCTTTAACAATCAAATTTTTACCCACTGATTCAAACCCACTAATTGTCTAATCCCCTAATGATTAGTTCTTACTTGCACCCTTGCATATAATTTTTCTCTTTAATATTTTCTTTTCAGCCCAATATTGACCTCACACCCATTTTTTCTCTTATTGACCCTTGTAACGAGCTTTTAGTTGGTAGTTCCCAGGCTTTTGAATACCAAAGGATACCAGGTTTCAAGATACTCATACGTCCTTACTAACTAAAGAAAAAAAAGGTGCCAACGTGAGGCATAATCTCAATAAGTGCAATGCTTATTTTCTATGTTAAAAAAAAAAAAAAAGAGCAAAATTCGCAAGGGTTAGATCCCTAGTATTTGGTCATCACCAAGCTTATATTAGAAAATTAAAGACACTCTGCACAAATCTTTTTCACATGCATGAAATCACCACAATCTTAAATCGTCTCCTTCACTAGCTAGAACACTCAAAATTATTATTATATATAAGGTTGGAGGATATTGTGAATCAAGGGATTAAGGGATTAAGAATCTAAGTCATTTATTCAGCCTATACATATGAATATTCTTATTCATGTACGACGCTATACTCAATTATCGTGCATAAAAATAGTACCACTTCACATAGATAAGCAAAAAATTCAACTACGTATATGATTCATCCACAGTCTACAAATTAATACATGTTCTCAAAATATTCATCATAGCCAACAAACTATCCAACTCACACAAGCATGCATCTTTTTTTTTTTAATTAAAATAACAAGATATCAAATAATATGACACAAACACAACTATGAAATAAAAGACAATATCAATTACCCCTGTTGATGCACCTCCCCCAAACTTAAAACATATATTGTCCCAATGTGAAAATAAATACAAAGGAGTATGACTTCCCTGAAGACATTAGTGGGTATCATCGCCATCATGTTGGTGAGATGGATCCTAGTTGGCCTGATGATATGGTAATGTAAGCTATGGAGGAAATGGCATGTGTGGATATACAGAGGCCAACACTGAGAAGAACTCGTTCTGATACTAAAAATGTATATACATTGAGTTCTGCAACTACTGATATTGATCGGTCATAGATACCTCCAGTTGAGCAAGTAGATGCTGGATTCCATCATGCCTCTCTTGATTCCTCAATTCCAACTCGTCTTGTCTCTGAGTTAGCTGCGATTGCCAGCCTCAATTTGACTAATAATGTCATGAATTTGCGAACTGATAGGTGGAGGACAACGGGGACAGGATGACTGTACCTCGGTGTCCTATGGCGGGGCATTGGAAAAGAACTGCTTGCTAGTAAACTGTTAAATTAACTTCTTACTCATGGCTGGTTTAGGGTGAACTATTTCCTCAACCAAGAATGTCACAATTCCACCTTCTCTACATAGAGCATAAATTAATGAAGTGTAACTTAAACCTACGGTTGTAGATCCTCGAATTATGTGCAAGTTAGTCTGAATAACAGTGCCCAAATCAAGATTGAGGCCCTTTTGAATAGCATACTTCAACAATGCCCTCTCCTTTGTCACTTCACTAATATTGCTACTGGACAAGAGTTTAGCACATAAGAAATAGTGCCATGCTTTGCATTCAGGAAACATGCCGCTGTTGAACAATTAGTGATATCGGTGTCGGATCATTTCCATGTGATGTCAGGGTGGCGTAACTCTCGAATAATGTCTACCATATAGATTGCCCCCTCATGTAGTTTGGAAAAGTCATCATCTTCATCTATTTCAGGAAGTTTATAGAACCTATTGATGGAGGTATAGTCAAAATGAATCCATTGTCCCTTGACATAAACTTTAAATCCCTGTGGTCATTAGCATTTGCATAAAATTCACGCACAAGTGATATTAACCCTGGGTGCGGTTATTTTGTGAACAACTCCCAATTCCTACCTTGAATTTGCTCTCTCATATAAAGCTCAAGGTCATCAAAACCTCGTTCCAGAATACAATTTATGTGAACTACCATGTCATGATATCGTTTCTCAGCTTTCTTCCTCACAAATTTACTGCTGTCAAAGGATCTCAACAAAGAGGTCAAAGATTTTGATTTCTTTTTAGGTAGCATGGTGTACTTCGAAAATAAAAAATAAAAATGTCAAACAATTATGGCTACCACCAACAGACCCAAAATGTCCTTAAAAATCGACTACGAACGTCGCAAAATATGATAAATATGTCAAATATCACAATATCCTCAACAAAGCAATGCACTATTAACCCCCCAATCCTGGAGTAATGTAATACCAATCCCCCAGTGTTATAATAAGTAGTCAAATTATTAATTTTTTTTTTCTACCAAAGGAAGTAAAGTTCTTAGAGGAATTTTCACAAACACCTTGCACCACTTTCTCAACTCAAATCTAAAATGCACACAAACTTATTCCAGACCTAATCGTAAACATAAATTCAACATCACAAAGTGACAAACCACCCAACACTTGTAATACAACATAAATTAGAACCACATACCAAAAATAAGTGTAGAAACTTACCTTTCATGTAAAGAAAGCACACTAAGTGAAAGATATATTGAGGTGTGAGATCTATGCAATGAAGATGGTGAAGATAATGGGTGTGAGAAAGGGTGTATATGGAAGGATGAAAGAAAAAAAATAGGGTTTGAGAGGGAGAAGGAAAAGAATGAATTGAAAAAAAAAATGGGATTTATTACAAAATGAAAGGTAAGGAAAAAAAAATAATAGAGTAAATAAATGGGAGGGGTGCTGAAACATGGAGCAGCAGTACCCGGTTGTGGCACCGCGATGCCTGGGTCACAAATCTGAATTTTATTTAACCTTCCATTTTCCATTGTAGAATTTATTCATCTCCCCAACGTTTTGATTTGAATTCCACTCTCATATTCAAGCTTGTAGTCACTCCCACACTTGAGATTCATCCTACAAAACACAAAGACGTTGTTACTAACAATAAAAATTACTTTTAAAAAAAAGTCATAAAAATTATATATAGAATAGAAAAATGATAGGGCTTGGGCTACTTCCCAAGAAGTGCTTCTTTCAAGTCATTAGCTGGACTTTATGCCGCTCTTATTCTGGAGCAGCTAGTTCAAAGCTTTCAGTTGTGGTAGGAAAATCTTCTATGTAGTGTTCGATACGATGTCCATTCACCTTGAAATTTTTCTTAGTTGGGTAGTGTAACTTAACTGTACCATAAGAAAACACTTGGGATGCCGTGAAAGGTCTGTACCATCTTGATTTCAATTTTCCTATAAAATGTTTGTCTAGAATTGAGTAAAGGTACTTGATCTCCCACTCTAAAAATTCTCTGTCTAATGTTCTTGTCATACTACTGCTTTTTCTTTTCTTTGTAGATGGATGCATTCTCATATACTTCTCTTTTGAATTCTTCCAATTCATGAAGTTGTAACATTCGTGTTTCCCCAGCTTTCTCTAAATCCATATTCAATTGCTTCAATGCCCAGTATGCTCTGTACTCAAACTCAACTAGTAAGTGACAGTCTTTCCCAAATACTATTCAATATGGTGACATTCCAATCGGTGTCTTGTACGAGGTATGATAAGCCCACAAAGCATCGTCCAATCTTTTCAAGATGCATTCACTATGAGTTCCACAATTCTTTTCAGTTGTTTGTTGGTAGTTTCAACATGTCCACTCGTTCGAGGGTGATAAGGCATAGCGATGCAATGTTGTACCCCATACTTACAAAGCACTACCTGGAATAATCAATTGCGGAAGTGAGTTCCACCATCAATTATGATGGTTCTTGGTGATCCATAGCGATTGAAAATATGTTTCATTATAAAATATACCACCACCCTTGCATCATTGGTGGGCAATGCATTTGCTTCCACCTACTTGGAGATAAGGTCCATTGGCACTAAGATATATTGATTATTTTAGGATGACGAAAATGGTCCCATAAAATCAACTCCCATTACATCAAATATTTCCACCTCTAGAATATTATTTAGTTGCATTTCGTAACAAGCTGATATGTTACCTATCCTTTGACACTTATCACATGATCCGTAGAAAACATGGCAATCCTTAAATAATGTTAGCCAAAAGAATACGCATTGAAGCACCTTCGCTGCTGTTTTAGTGGAGCCAAAGTGTCCTTCATAAGGTGAAGCATAAACCTGTGATAGGATAGGCTTCATCTCATCCTCTAACACACATCTTCTGATTATTTGGTTGACCACTCTTTTGTATCAATATGGATCATTCCATAATATAATTTTGCTTCGTGGAGAAGCTTTCTCTTGTGATGATAGGTAAAGTTTGTATCCATATACCCACTCGCTGAGTAGTTGACAATGTCTGCATACCATGGAGCTTTTTCCACCTGTAATAAATGTTCATCTAGAAACATCTCATTAATATCTACCTCATATGAATTCTTTGACTGATCTAGCCTCGATATGCGATCTGCTACCTAGTTTTCTGTTCCTTTTTTATCACGAATTTCAATAACAAACACTTGCATTAATAAAACCTATCGAATCAGCATGCGTTTAGCATCCTTCTTCTCAAATAAATATTTCAAAGCTGCATAGTCTGTATATACTATCACGTTTGAACCTATCGGAAAAGAACGAAATTTGTTGAAGTCAAATACTATTGCTAGCATTTCCTTCTAAGTTGTTGCGTAGTTGATCTGGGCATTTGTTAAGTTTTGTTGGCATAGTAGATGACATGTAATACCTTTCCCTTGCATTGACATAATACTGCTCCCACTGCGAAATCACTGGCATCACCTATAAGTTCGAAGGGTAGTTCTCAATCTGGGACCACTATAACAGGTACAAACATCAACTTTTCTTCCAGAATGTTAAAGGCATGTAATCACTCATCAGAAAAGTTAAAAGGCATATTCTTCTCTAGTAGATTGCATAGAGGTTTTGTAATCTTTGAAAAATCTTGAATGAATCTTTTATAAAACCCAGCATGTCCTAAAAAGCTTCCGATTCCTCTAACTGAAGTAGGCGACTACAATTTTTCAATCACTTGTACCTTGGCTTTGACAACCTCAATACCATGTGAAGAGATCCAATATCCCAACACTATTAATTTCTTTACCATCAAATGACACTTCTCACAATTAAGCACCAAATTCTTTTCTTCACACCTTTGTAATACTAGGGATAAACTTTCCAAGCAGTCATCAAATGAATTTCCAAATACTGAAAAGCCATCCATGAATACCTCGATATACTTTTCAACCATGTAAGAGAATATGTCCATCACGCATCGCAGAAACGTTGCAGGTACATTGCATAGGCCAAAGACATTCTCCTAAAGGTAAAAGTTTTATAGGGGCATGTGAATGTTGTTTTCTCTTGATTTTCTAAAGCAATGACCATTTGACTGTATCCTGAATACCCATCCAAAAATCAATAATGAGAGTGACTTGTTATTCTTTCCAACATCTAATCAATGAAGGGTAATGAGAAGTGATATTTTCTTGTGGTATTATTCATCTTCCTATAATCTATACACACTATCCACCCTGTTACTAACCATGTTGGTATCAACTCATTGTTCTAATTCTTCTCCACTGTTATTCTACCCTTAGGCACCACATGTACTAGACTCAACCAAGATCTATCTGATATGGGATAGATAATCCTTGCATCTATCCATTTTAGCACTTCATTCTTCACTACTTTCTTCAAATTTGGATTTAATCTGCTCTGACCATCCACTGAGGATTTTGACTTATCCTCCATTAAAATTTTGTGCATGCAAAGAGTAGGACTAATTACTCTAATATCAACTATGGTCCATCTAGTTGCAGTTTTGTGCTTCTTTAGTATCTCCAATGACTTTTTCTCATCTTCCTCTGTCATATCATTAGCAATGATTACTAAAGGTGTTATGAAGCTTCCCAAATACGCATAAAGTAGATGTGATGACAAAGGCTTTAACTCAAGAATTGGGGTCTTCTCTACAGGTGGTGATGGACTGGTACCAAACGACTCATATTGCCAATGTCTCTTTTCCATAGGTTGTTCAGCCAACTATACAGCACATTAAGTTCTTTTTGCATTTGCTGAATTTGATTGTGCAATATCCGCTTCACATAAAATTACAGGATGTTTAGCTTCAAATGTATCAGTTACAAGCTCCTCAAGAACATCTACTCTGCAACAGGTATTTGAAGTCAATGGGTGTTTCATCGCCTTGAACACATTGAATATAACATGCTCGAATCATCTTCCCATCATACACATCAATAAGTGTTATTCCAACGGCCAAGAAAGGTCTTCCCAAGATTAGATTAATATTTGAATCATCTTCCATGTCCAAGATGATGAATTCCACCCAATAGATTAATTTATCAACCTTAATTATCACGTCTTTTACAAGTCCCTTTGGTCTTTTGATGGAACTATTAGCAAGTAGCGAAGAGATTGTTATAGGTTTGTCTTCTCCTAATTCAAGATACTTGTAAATAGAGAGTGGCATCAAATTAACAATGGCACCTAAATCACATAATGAATGCTCAAAGTAATTCGAACCAACGATGCAAGGTATAGTAAAACTCCATAGGTCCTTTAGTTTAGGAGGTAGTTTCTTCAAGAGAATTGCAATGCATTCCTCGTTCAAGCATACAGTTTCATATTCTTCCAGCTTCCTCTTATTGGAAAGAATTTCCTTCAAACATTTGGCATAGTTGGACATTTATGCAATTGCATCTGCGAAAAGGATATTTATATGTAACTTCTTGAAAATCTCTACAAACTTTGCAAATTGCTTTTCTAAATTATTGTTCTGCAATCGTTGAGGAAAGCAAATTGGTGGCACATAAGCCTTAATGGGACTTGGTGCTCTAACTGTGGATGTTTCTTTTCTCTCTTTCTCCTCTTTCCCAATTGGTGCAGATTTTTCTTCTTTATCAGCTTTTTCGACTTCTACCTCATTGTCTTTTCTGTCTGGCCGCTTCACATGTTTCTTTAGTAGTTGTACTCCACTTCTAGTTGTAATGGCTTGCACTTGCTCCTTTGGATTTATCATTGTATAGCGTGGCAATGTCCCTTGTGGGTGTCCTGTAAGCTATTGAGCTTTTTGACCAATTTGTGTCTTCAGCTGCTTGATAGATGCCCATTGATTCTGAAAGTTTTTATCGATTTGCTGGAACATCTTTTTGTCTTTTGCATATATTGATTGAACATCTCTTCCAAACTTGGTTTTTTTCTCTTTTTTGGTGTTATTTGAACATTTCCCTTGTTGATTCTATGGCCATCTAGGTTATACATTTGTCCATACGGGTTGAAATTGCAGGAACCATTTTGAATGAAATTTACTTGTTTTTTAGGAAAACCCATAGACAAGCAATTTTTTCTGGAATGATTAGCTCCACAATTTTCACATACTGGACTGGTTATCACTTCACGTGCTCTTCGTGTTTGTGCTTTCACCAGTAACTCTATTCGTTTTGTCAAAGCTGTTATCTGTACGTTGGTAGATATTGTGATGTTCAATTCATAAATTCCATCACTTTCTGTGGTACTACTCTTTTTGATGGAAAACATTGAATGTGTTGTAGCAATTGACTCAAACAAATACATGCATTGTTGTTCAAATTTTCCAATGATCGATCCACCAGCAAAGGAATCCACCTGAGATTTTGACAATGGTAACAATTCGATGTAGAAATATTGCACTTGATTACATATGGTGATCCCATGATTTGAACACTTTCTCATTAACTCCTTGACTCTCCATCTTTTTGTTGGAAAGTTTGAATTTTCAGTCTGATTTTTGCTAATTTTGCCAGTGGGAAAATTTGTTACGAAAGCTTCTAGTTAATTCCTCCCATGTTGTAATACTTCCATGGGGTTCAACATCTGACCATTATAATGCATCATCTCGCAATGTGTAGGGAAACAACAATAGCTTGATAGCATCTTCATTGACCCCTGGGGCATGAAGATTCTGAAAATTTCTAAAGAATTTGGAGATATATGCGTTCTGGTTTTCATGAGCTAGACCATAAAATTGGAGAGTGTTACCGGTCAAGTTAATTCAATTTGCCCTTATCTGAAAGTTGGTCTCCACAAATTCTAGACATATTATACAATAGCGTGTGCTACTATGGACGTCAAGAACATTGAAACAAGCAAGTCCCCCTCATTTATTTCTAACAAGCTCATGTTGCGTTCTATCTCCGAATCAAATTGTTAAAGATCGTCACCTTAGGTACTGAGAAACGAACTCTAGTTGCATTTTTCTGTCACAAGTGTACGATATCTGTTAATAAAAAAAATAAACAAATCAAATAACAATTAAAAATAAAATAAATTAAGACTACAAGTAAGTAGTCCACGGTAATGGCACCAAAAAACTTGTTGCATTTTTTCTATCATAAGTGTACGATATCGTAACAAGTAATAGAGTGGATCTTTAAGTCCGGAATATCGTTATCACGAGAAGTATACTTTGGAACTTAATTAGATTTTTCTAAGTCCTATTTGATGAAAGTAAACAAAGAATTATATGTTGTTGTGAATTTTTATTTAAACACTTGAAATTAATTAAAATGCATGCAAAGATTGATTGAGAATTCAAATGATTGACAAATATTAGGGCTGAACAATTTCACTTATTGATCACCTTCAACTCTTAATTCAAGATTCTAATGTAGTGTTCGATCGAATTCTTTTATGGTATTCAATTTTATTCTCTCGAGTTCTCATTGAGTATATTAACTAATTCAATCACATATCTCTACATGAATCTACCTTATTTAAACGAAATATTAGTTCTAAGAATTTATATGATGATTGCAATATTTAGTATAAGTATCTCTACATGTTATACTAATATACCATATTTTATTATATAGTCTAAATCTCAAATTCACCTCTCAATTCGTAAAAGATTCACAAAATCATCAATTTTAACACATTAAACTCATAGAAAAATAACATATGTATGATAAAATAACAAGAATCTTGAATAAAAGAAATAAATGATCTCAAGTAGACTACATTTTTTGCCTTAATATAAGACATAGCTACTCATAATAATAGAAAAAGAAGAACAAGAAGTTTTTATTGAATACATCATCGGATTTTGAATAAAGACGTAGAAAAATAGATTATTCTTGCACCAAGATTTTCTTCATCTTCCAATCAATACTTCAAATCTGGAGTTTCTTGATGTTTTTCTCCCATGAATTGTGCTCTTCAATCTCTTATTGTATTCTCTTTCTCTCAATGTGTCCCCTTCCTGAAAAGTGCCAAGTAACTTCCCTTTATACTCATCCCCACGTTTGCATAAATATAGGGTTTCTTATGGGCTCAAAATTTGGCAAAAAAAAAAAATACAACCCTGGCATCTACTGGCGACGTCAGCACCGCATCAAAAAACCCTGTGGCACCACGGTGCCACAATTCTGTCCACTTCAGCTTTGTGGGCACCTTGGCGCCACACCTCTGGTGCGTTGCCTTCGTGGAGCCTTGGCACTACTCCTCTTTCCTTGATATTTTGATTTGACTATTTTTCCCCTTTTGTTACCAAGCCAATGGCATTGTTGTCTCTTTTCTTTCCCTGATTTGCGCCATCTCACTACTTCTACAAAACAACACTAATAAATACATTAAAACGTTCACTACTCATAATATCTTGCTCATAATTAAGTTAAAAGGGAATAAAACTCGTGAGTAAAATACATTCGTCAATGAGCTAACATTGGACAAAACTTACTTGATATCAAATGCATTATTGAAAATTACACAGTCTGAATATTCTTCTAGACTCAACGAAATAGATTGGACCATTTCATCAAAGACAAGAGTGCAACAAATCGAAGAAAATCACTTGCACTTTTAATGTCCACACACAATTTCACTGATTTCCAGGAACTAGATAAATATATGAACTCGAATGAAGATATAGGTAGTTTCTATAGTACATTAATTTTCTTTTTAATTACAAATTCATTATGTGAACAATTATTTATATTTTCACAATTCATAATACTTATAACAATGTTATGGACATTATTGGAATGGTGATCGATATGCGACCTAAGAAGCTTCTTTAAACACACTATGGAACTTAGTGTCTTAGATAAGATTGAGTTCTTATTCACAAAAAATACAGCTCTACTTCTTCCATTTTTATTTTATACTTATTCCTTTTTAGTATATGTTGGACTATAATATTTCTTTTAAATTTTAATGCTTACCTTATATTGTAGGTCTGAATCAATTCTTCTGACAATGTGGAAAAACTTTGTTCACAATGAATGTAGCTCCATTTCAGAAAATCTAACAAAACAGGCAGTGGTTATAGCAAAGCATCTAAAAGCGTCTTCTTTCAATGATACAAAATTGTATAATATATACATAGGTTTTCCTCTACATAGATTTGCTAAATATTTCAATCCCCAATATTTTGTATTAGAGGTCTATCATTGTCCACAAATGCTAACACCTCTTTCTTCATTGACGCTTAGTTTGAAACAATTAATGAGTTCAAATCATGGTTAGTATTATAGATATGTATTCCCATGTTTTTTAAAATAAGTTAATAATAATACTGTTGTGTTGTGTAATAATAGGACACAAGCAAATAAAGATAGAGTAAACCATGTCATATCTAAAAAGTCTTACTTCAAATCGACGTCTTCAATGCTCTCCCTCGTAAGGAAAGACAAGTTCATAGAATTGGAAAACATCTGGGGATTGCGACATGTGGTAAAACCTTCAATCATGTATCAAAAAAAAGACTCAATCATTCTGGTTATGAGTTGCAGCAATTGCAATAAAGAGTTATATGCTAATTTCAGGGATATTTACCCATGTTGATACTGCAAATGTCCACATGCAACAACACTTCCGAGGTAATTACTATTTACTTTTCTTCTAGATTGGAAAAAAACATTTACATGGTATCTTTCACAAATTATTATACATCACATAAGCTTTTATTTACATCATTTACCTACACTCGTCGTGTTACTCATAAGATAAACTATAGGCTGTACGTGTCACTAATTAAACTAGGTGCCAGATGATCTAGGGGCCCCACGCCTTACACAGCGGTGCGGACGACCCTGTTGAATAGAGGCGACCCTTTTCCCCATAGGACGAGATTGGACCGACCCCATTTTGGGCAAACCCCCATGTAGGAACCGGTTCTGACAAGACAATTCACTGCCATCGCCGCATTTACACACTTATACGGTCAAATCCAACCTGCAAAGTGGCTCTAGCATTTATTACCTTAATTGATTGACGTATGCGACAAGAATGGTCAATCGACCGGATGAGGCCACGTGCCCTATCATCCGACGGGCCTCGTTTATCTTGCTCAAGTATAAAAACTCATACTTAGTACTATTCAAGGGTAATGCAAGTTTAGACTCTCATAACTATAATCTTACATTTTCTAATTTCTCATTCCCAAGCTGACCCCCTTTTTTATTGATTTGAGGCTCGTGTTCAAAGCTTTAGTGCAGCCTAAATTATTCATCTAGCTAACTTGACCATTGGAGTGCATGTGATTAACTCCATCCCCTCCAGAGGAGGCCACGTGTGACTAACAGTTTGTCCAAGAGTGTCGAAATTCAGCTTGCTGGACATGAGAAGCTTTGGGATCTGTTGGTCACATCATTGACACATTTTTTGAGGTCAACAGATTGGCACCGTCCATGAAAAATTCGATACCATAACCACAAACATCCTTGTGGTAAAAGTCATTTGAAGCAGAACCTTGGTGAATGGCTAGGTCCTTAAAGAAAAGACTGCCACAAAGATCAAACATCAAAGATGCCTACTTTTAACTTAGTCGAACATCCGTTATGAGTTCAAGCCACCAAAGGATGCATGGTGGAAATACGCAGCAGGAGGCCTCTAAAGAAGAGGTCCTCCGATTAAATGTGAACATACGTCGCCCCCATCACCAACACAGGTGAGGCGGTTCAACAACACGCTTAACCGGAGAAGTAAGGGAAATGGCTGCAAATATAAGAAACATGGCCGAATAGAATGCTTCCATACAGCAGTTACTTATGCAAATGCACCGGCAGGTAGGGTCCCAAGCTCCTCGACATGGAATGTTTCCCCAAGAAGGTGAGGAGAATGATACAGCAGCATACCCTCTTCAAATGCATGGCATGAATGATAGCCCAACGAAGTGGGAGGTAGAAGTAGATACATACATAAACTACGTTACGAGCCGACCCGACGATAACATACTACATGAGGAAAACTTTCCACCAGAATATACTCAACAACATGAACCTCAAAGGTCCAACAGCGTTTTCGATCGAATTGGACCCTCAAGGCCTAGAAATAGGCCCCATAAGCCATTCCATGTTTAAAGAGCGCAAGAACAATACTAAGGATATAAACCTTAAGGGATTTCACCTTCGCCTAGAAATAGGCGAGAGATGAGAGATGAGGTGAACTTGAGGAACCAAGCTGGAATGTGACAATCTCCTCATTATCTGGCAGAGGAAAATGATTTTGATGGTCTATGTAGATCATTTGAGTTGGACAATGATGACAAAAGCTTGCCCTTCTCCAAAGAAATGAGAAGTGCATGTGCCCTAAAAAATACCCAAATACGAAGGGCAAGGTGATCCGATGAAGCATCTCAACAATTATAAGACCCACATGTCTCCACGAGGAGCTTCGCTAGCACTAAAATGCAGAGCTTTTCATCTCACAGTAATGGGAACTGTAGAAATTTAGTACAGCCGCATCCCGGCCGATAGCATTAGAAGTTGGCCAAACAGCAAAAATGCTTTTCTGAACTAACACCTGTCTAGTAAAGAAAGAGAAGCGACCATCCAAAGGCTACAAGACATGAGGCAGCAAGTAGGTGAAACCTTGAAAAGGTACTTGGCTCACTTCATAGACGAAATGACCTATTGCGAACAATTTACGGATATGGAGGCCCTTTCTGCCCTAAGAAGAAGTCTCAACATGAACACCCTATTATGAAGAGACGTGCGAAACAAAAATCCCACCTCTTATGATGCCTTTGTGGAAATGATGAGAAGTGAAATTGTTAATGAGGAGCTGATTGACCACCGCAATAGAACCTTGCTGGGAGTCCCACCACCTCAAAGACAGCGAAGAGGCCCTGTATCTCACTTGGTGGACCAGCAGTGGACCCAACCAGGACACACAATAGCCCCCACTTCAGGCTAAGCATTGGCCACAGCCACATTAAATGCAGTGCCCTCTTTAACATATGAGGAAATTAGACTTGAGGCTCAAAGGCAACCGAATCCATCCACAGGAAGAGGTAGATGGAGAAACAGGGAGCCTCAAGATAGGCAATACTCCACATATCACTGAACCAATGGCCACATCATCGAGAATTGCCAGTCCAGGCCATATTATGAGGAACCAACAGGCCCCCACATTAAGGGTTGAAACGCCCATCAAACACAAAGAAGTTTACCCCAGCCTAGGCAAGAGAGAGAGCCTCAGCATAATGAGGTGATGCAACACCACAGGAATGAATCACCTCAGTGGGAACACAAGGAAAAGAGAAAAAGGACAAATGGGCAAATACTCAGTAAAGAGCCTCCAGCCAATGCTGATAACGTCCCCATCAAAGAAATTGAAACCATCATAGGTGGTCGACATGTAGGGAATTCCAAGAATGCCCAGAAGAACTACTCAAGAGAACGGAAAGACATTCCCATGACGATTTACTTGATCAATAGCAATGACCGCGGATTTGGGAACACCCAACCAATAACTTTCTCCCCGATGGATAATGTAGGAGTTCATTACCCACACCATGACACGCTGGTGGTACGAGCCTTCATAGCTAGGAATGGATTGAGACGCATGTTGGTAGACAATGGGAGTTCTGTTAATATCTTGTTCAAAACCACATTTGACAAAATGATGGTGGACCACGAACTCATCCCCATGGCCACTCGTTTATATGGTTTTACTAGTGATAGCATTGTCCCCAGAGAGAGGATCACATTGGCAGTGGAAATGGAGGAGTCCTATATAAGGCTCACAACTTCACGGAGTTCCTCATTGTAGACCACTGATTTGCTTACCACGGAGTACTAGGGTGACCTACCTTAAAAGAACTCGAGGCCGTGATATCATACATCATTTATATATGAAATATCTCACCAAGGAAAAAATTGCTATGGTATAAAGGGATCAGATGGGATCAAGGGAATGCTACCTTAGCTCCTTAAGGAAATTCGAGCCTCGTAGTGTAAATATGGTCTTGATGGATGCTGAAATGGTTGACGCATCTAAAGAAGGTCCTATCCCTGAATAAAATAAAAACATCAACATGATAGATGCCCCTGAAGAAGGGATCGTTGAGGTGGATTTAGACCCCAGGATCATAGAGTCAAACTCGTAGGTGACCCTAGTAGAAGGGCTTGAATCTTTCCCTGTGAACTTATATAACCCCACAAAGGTGTAACAAATAGGGAAGGGGCTCGGATCAGAAGAATAAACCAGGCTTAAGGACTTCCTACTCAACAACTTGGACATATTTGCGTGGAGACACGAGGACATGGTGGGCATTGACCCCAAGGTTAGTTGTCATCGACTTAATGTGGACCCAAAGTTCACCCCTCATATGTAAAATATGAGAACCTTGAACCCAGAGTGATACGTAGCCCTGAAAGAGAAGGTGCAAAAACTCATATCTAATGGGTTCATCGGGGATGCGATATATCCAAAATGGATATCCAACCCTGTCTTAATAAAGAAAGCCAATGACAAATGGAGAGTTTGCATAGACTACTCCAACATCAACCAAACTTGCCCAAATGACAACTTTCATCTTCCAAGAATCGACCAGTTAGTCGATTCTACTGTAGGACACGAACTCTTGAGTTTCATGGTTGCATACTCAGGGTACAACCAGATCCCCATGCACCCAACAGACGAGGAAAACACCTCGTTCATCACTGATAGAGGCATCTACTGCTACAAAGTCATTACGTTTGGCTTGAAAAATGCTGAGACAACCTATCAACGGCTAGTCAACAAGATGTTTTCTGACCTCATAGGCAAAACAAGAAAGGTATATGTCGATGACATGCTCGTAAAGAGCCTTAGGTATGCATACCACATTTAACACTTGGAAGCTGCCTTCAAGATCTTGAGGGAATACCGGATGAAGCTGAATCCATTAAAATGCTCTTTTGGCTTCACTTCTGGAAAGTTCTGAGGTTATATGGTTAACCAGCGAGGCATTGAGGTGAACCCTGAGAAAATTAATACCTTGCTGGACATGAAATCTCCCAATAAGCCCAAGGAGGTACAGTATTTGACAGGGCGCCGGCAGCACTGAACAGCTTCATCTTTAAAGCTACGGATAGATGCCTCCCTTTCTTTAAATCTTAAAGGGAGGGAAGAAGTTCCAATGGAGCGAAGAATGTGAAAAGGCTTTCCAAGTGCTGATGAAACACTTAGGCCAGGCCCCCTTCTCTTAAAGCCCAAGAAGGGAGAAACGTTGCTACTATATTTGGCGATAAGTACCAAAGTTGTAAGTTTGGTATTAGTAAGGGAAGAAAGCAGCGCTCAATTACCTGTCTACTATGTAAGCAAGGCCCTCATGCCGGTTGAAATGCATTATACTGACATGGAAAAGCTCGCTTTGTCCCTTATGATCGCCTCTAGGAAGCTAAGGCCCTACTTTAAGGTCCATAGCATACGTGCATTGACAAGCCTCCCCCTCAAGCAGGTGCTCTAAAAAGCAGACGCATCAGGAAGGCTAATGAAATAGGCCATGGAATTATACGAATTTGACATTTCATATCAATCAAGAACCTCAATAAAGGGACAAGCAGTCGTAAATTTTATAGCAGAATTTATTGAGGCAACAAACATAAATGTAACGATGGAATCAGTAGACCCCTAGCCTGGAAATTGTTTGTCGACAGGTCCTCTAGAGAAATGGGATCAAGGGCTGGTGTACTATTGGAAAGCCCAGAGGGTCACAAGCTTAATTGTACAGTGAGGTTTGGCTTTAAGACCTCCAATAACGCAGCTGAGTATGGGGCAATTCTAGTAGGCCTCAGATTGGCCAAAGAAATGCAGGTCAAGAACTTAGTAGTTCATAGTGACTCCCAGCTGGTTGTAAGCCAGGTCAGCGGCAACTTTGCAGCCAAAGTTAAGGGCATGGCAGCATACCTGCAGAAGGTTATGGACCTAATAATGTGGTTTGAAAAATTTGAGCTGACCCAAATCCCAAGAACAGAGAACATGCATGTTGATGCCCTATCAAAATTGGCCAGCAGCAAAGACTCGGAGTTGCTCAAAAGTGTACCGGTTGAATAATCACTTCTCTAGGCCTTCCACAGCCAAAATAGAAGAGATGATGAGGCTTGAAGGAACCCCACAATGGATGCAACCTATTATAGCATATCACATCTTACCAGAAAGCAAGGAAGATGCCCACAAGCTCAGACGATGGGCCGGCCACTATGTGCTCCACGATGAAATACTCTACAAAAGGGCTTCCATCCTCCATCTTCTGTGCACTGGAAGAGAGGAGGCTAATTACGTCCTACAAGAAATTCATAAAGGAATATGTGGCAACCACATAGGAGGCCCAGCCTTGGCCCAGAAAGTGCTAAGGTAAGGGTACTACTGATCAACTTTAAAAAATGATGATGTATAATTTGTGAGAAGGTGTGACAAGTACCAACGTTTCACCTCCATTCAAAGACAGCCATCCCAAGAGTTGACCGTAGTATCCAGTCCCTAGCCATTCACCAAATGGAGGGTTGATCTAATAGGCCCCATGCTAAAAGGGAAGGAAAGCACAAACTATGTGATTGTAGCCATTGATTACTTTACTAAGTTGGTCGAAGCAGAACCATTGGCTAAAATAACCGAGGCAAACACTTCTAAGTTCATATGGAAGAACATCATATGTCGGTTCAAAATCCCCCACTCAATCATTACAGACAACGGGTGACAATTAGATAACAAGAAGCTCAGAGACCTGTATGACGAATTGGGTATCAAAAAGCACTTCTCCTCCTTTCACCATCTCCAGGTAAATAGTCAAGTCGAGGCAATTAACAAAACTATAAAGCATTTCTTGAAAAAGAAGCTTGATGCATCAAAGGGGACGTGGGTGGACGAGCTCCCCCATGTGCTGTGGGCAATTTGCACCACCAGTCAAACTGTGATGGGAGATACCTACTTCTATATGCATATAGGGCCGAAGCCATGAGCCCAGTCCAAGTTGGCCTTCCTTCGCCTCGTTTTCTGCAATTTATTAAAGTATCCAATGATGTGACAAGGTGATGCGACCTCGATATCCTTGAAGAAAGGATAGATGATTCGTAAATGAAACTGACCTCCTATCAAAGGAAAATGGCAAGGTACTACAAAGCTAAGTTAAGAAGAAGTCATTAAGAAGAGGCGATTTTGTGCTCAGAACGATGTTTCTATTTTTTAAAGAGCCTGACGTTGTCATGTTAGGTTCGAACTAGAAGGTCCCTACTGTATATCAGGTGACGTTAGGCCAAGAACCTTCTTAATTGAGAACTTGGATTGAAAGGTGTAGCCCCTACCTTGGAATGTCGAACATTTAAAGATATTATCAATAAAGGTCCTGATCATTGCTTATGTACATTTTATTTTTAACTTTGACAAGGTCATATGTTAAGTATGATAAGCTCATACCGTGTTGATCAACTACAATAGTTATGGAAAGCCCATATATATCGTTCAAACTGAAGTATGGCAAACCCATATGTAATCCAATCAAAATAATTACGACGAGCTCCTGTTATTTGTTCCAAACCAACTATAGTGAGTTCATGTGTCCAATTCAAATATGGCGAGCCTATAAATTAGCTCATGCGTTCTGATTGTTTATCAAATTCAATTATGGCTAGCCCATAAATTAACTTATGTCTAACGAGCTCACGCTTTCTGATTGTTTAATCAAATTCAATTATGGAGAGCCCATTAATTGTTAACTTATTTATTAAAAATGGCAAGCTCATACGTTGTGGTTGTTTATTAGAGTACAAATATTGTGAGCCCATAAACCTTAATGAAATCGAGAATTGGAAAAATTCATTCACAATCAAATCAAATTCATTACAAAGAGAAGGAGGAAGCCTTTCCTAAAAAACAACAACGTCATCCTACAGAGGCTCTTCAAAAACATTTACTTCTTCCACTGAGTCTTCGACTTCGTTGGTAGGAGTGGACAGTTCGGCAGACAAAAACTCTTCCTTTAGGGCAGCCCAATCCAGTTGAGGATGTAGCTCGATAAGCCTCGCAAACACTTCATTGTACGTGACTCCCCGTAAGTATCTACCGAGGCCATCATACTCAGCTGCCTTATGGAAATGGGCGACGTACTCGTTCACTGCTACCCCCATCCCACTTAACTACTGCTTTAAATCATCCACCTCAGTAGTCAGCTCTTCGACCTTAGCTTTCGGCTCCCCTTTATCCTTGTTGGCTACCTCCAAGGATGATGAATCAATTTTCTACTAATTGTCAGAGTTTTCCACTCGTTTCGTCAGAGCGTTGACTTTGGCTTTGCAGAAATGGACTTCTTTCTTTGATTCATCATTTGCCTTAGCAATTGCGTCCACTTGTCAGAGTTTTCCACTCGTTTCGTCAGAGCATTGACTTTGGCTTTGCAGAAATGGACTTCTTTCTTTGATTCATCATTTTCCTTAGCAATTGCGTCCACTATGGACTCTGCCTCGGCCTGCTTCATCTTGGAGGCCTACATGGCTTCATTGGCTTAAGACACCCTAGCCTTGGCCCTATTCAATGCCACATTAGCATCTTTTACCTTGGTGAGGTATTCCTTATTGAGGCACTACAGTCACATCAGTTCCATTTGAACATTTAGAAAAAACCCTTGAGAGCGAGCTTGTAGGGCGAGACCCTCCTCCACCATGTCCACCGCATCACAAGTCTCAGCATATGAAGAATACTTATCAGTCCAATATTTGTGGTGCACCCTAGTGACCCCTTAGACCTAGGCGGGAGCATCTCCATCACGGTGGAGACAATCTCATCGGACCTTCCCCTCAAGAAGTTCTGAGCCTTTCCCTCAGAAGGGGCACTTCTCGCCTCCTTGCCCTGCCTCTTCCTTACCAACCTAGCCTCTTCCTTATCCACATCTTCAACCTCTACAATCTTTACAGAGGAAATGGGTTCGGCACGGATGGATTGGCGAAGTGATTCCCCAATAGTGATTTGGCATTTAGGAGGAGGGTCAATGATGTTCTTGGATAACACCAACTTTCTCTTAGGGAGCCTCCCCTTCCTTGCCCTTCTCCTGTTCTCCTTTTTCTTTTTCCCCCTTCTTCTCCGAATGAGGTGGCGGATTCATCTTGGAGAGACGGGCCAACTCATCTCGTTGGTTCTTGTATGTAGATGATCCGGCATTCAAGGGCTTCTTTTTCTGAGCCTCTCCCAGGCTCCTCAGCTTGAGTAAGTTGGGCTTCGCATACTCCTTCTTGTCATGTTGCCCTACAAGCAAAAGAAACATTTAGGAAAACTATGGAAGAAAAGAATTAACTAGGAAAGAAGCTAACCATCATGTTTTACCCTTTGTAGCCATCAGTTGGTGTGTGACGAAGAAGTTTCGCTTGCTAATGACATTTTTGTAGTACTTCTTCTCCGTAGGAAGCTCGTATATTGCCCGGATGATAGCCCACTCGGATGGCTCGAGCTTGAACCATTTAACTGCAGCTGCTCAAAGCTTACGTTAGGCAAAAATTGAAAGGAGGCTAATATACTAAAGAAATAGCATACTAAAAGAAAGCTCAACTTACGATACTCATGGTATTTGGTCGATACGATGATCTTTGGGACCACATCCCTTCTATTATCTGCCAACGACCTCAAACCCAAAATTAGGATGACTTCCAATTCTTAATGGAAGTTGGGGTCCCCCAGATAAAATGAGTGTGTGGGCTCCAGGGGTTTATACAATACTACCCCTTACAATCACTTCCCCCACTAGAGGCTTGAGGTTGAAAAAGGTTTTGGAAGACATGTGGGGGCATATCCTCGCTAAGAGTGACCTTCTTCCAAAGAAGAAAAGCCTCTGCCAACTAGCTTCATACATTAGTAGTAATTGGGTGGGGGCTAGGTTATATTGCCTAAGGATATACCTAAAAAATGGATATAGGGGCAGGTTCATCCCTCCACTCAAGATCGCCTCACTCACTGCAACACATCCTTCCCTAGGAAAATAAACTCTTTCCTCAAGGGTCGTTCCAACATCTCAATATTGTCTGGGATGCTAAACTTCTCCCTAAAACCCTCGAACTCACTCTCTTTTATATATGTTGGCAACAAGGATGCCCCCCATCTGATGCTATAATCTATAGGGTCGTCTGTCATCATCCATGCACTATGAGGGCCCCTCATCGCCTCCATGATCCGCTCAATAGGAATCACTGAAGGAATACCTGCCTCAGCATAAATCAACGCCATATTAACCCCAAAAGACCCCTCAGCCACATTTTTTTTTTTGAAAAAGAAGCCATCTAACTCAAAAGATGAAGAAAATGCATTGATAGTAATAGATACTTACACAAACCCTAAGGGCCAAGATCCAGAATGCTTGGAAATGAGAGAAAACGGAGTTGATTGCCGGAAACAGCAAGAAAATACTAAGGCAAATGGAAATATTCTCGGCACTCAAGGTTTAAAACTTTTGCAAAGTGAAGAAAATGGGAAAAGTAGGTTTTCGGCCTTATATATACGTAGTAAACGAACCCTCACCATTGAATCTTCCCCCACTTTAATCTAGGTCATCCACCTATAGTCACATTTGTTATGTTAATACCAAAGGGCGCTGGCTAAAAATTCAAACCAATGGCTCGGATGAAGTTGTGCTTAACACATACCGTGAACTCGCGTGGAATTGCCAGGTGTGAAATATCATCATCATTGCGAAATAAATGTGCACGTAGCTCGAGCCTAGAAAATTGCCACACTACCCAACTATTTTTATTGGGAATCAACATACCCTTCAAATCATAGAGCACGCCACTTAGCAGGCTTCAGCTCGACTTATGCTTCGAATGCTTCGCCTAGTACCTTTCAGCCTTTTCACAAAATTTAGCTCCTAAAAGGGCTCAACTTATGCTTCGAACGCCTCGCCTTGCACCTTTCAGCCTTATTGTAGGCTTTAGCTCCTAAAGGGGCTCGACTTATGCTTTGAAAGCCTCGCCTAGCACATTTCAGCCTTATCACATGATTTAGCTATCAAATAGGCTCATCTTTTTACTTCTGGAGCCTCGCGGCGTGTCCCTCAACCTCATTGAAAGCCTACGCATTATATAAATAATCATACCTGGACTTCGAGGACTATTGTTACTCATAAGATAAACTAAAGGTCGCACATGGCACTAATTAAACTATGTGGCTGATGATCTAGGGCCCCATACCTTACACAGCGATGTGGATGACCCTGTTGAATAGAAGCGACCCATTATCCCCATAGCACGAGACTCGACTGACCCCATTTTGGGCAGACCCCCATGTAGGAATTGGTCCTGACGAGGCGGTTGCAAGATCTTTAACAGATCTTGTAGTGAATGATTGACAAGACAATTCATTGCCATCGCTGCCTCTACAGACTTATACGGTCAAATCCAAATTGCTAAGATAGGACTTGTGGATACGAAAGTGGCTCTAACATTTAATGTCTTGATTGATTGACGTATGTGACAAGAATAGTCAATCAGCCTAATGAGGCCACGTGCCCTATCATCCGACGAGCCTCGTTTATCTTGCTCAAGTATAAAATTTCACACTTAGTACCATTCAAGGGTCATGTAAGTTTTGACTCTCAAAGCTATAATCTTCCTGCATACATTTTCTAGTTGCTCATTCCCAAGTCGACCCCTTTTTTTCATCGATTGGAGGCTCGCGTTCAAAACTTTCCCACACCCTAAATTATTTATCTTGTTGACTTGACCATTGGAGTGCATGCGGTTCACTCCATCCCTTCCGGAGGAGGCCACGTGTAACTGACGGTTTATCCAAGTGTGCTGGAGTTCAGCTTGTGTGGACGTGAGAGGTTTTGTGATCTGTTGGCCACATCATTGATACATTTTTTGAGGTCAACACATCGCATTCTTTACTTCAACAAATTCATATTACTTTAGAGCTATGGTGTACTTAGAGTCACAAAATTCAACAGATGCATCAATGCAACTGCCATTGGAGAGCCGACTCAGAAATTCTTGCAACACTACATAGAATTTGATGAAGCACACAGTGTTGGTATATATATCAAACAAATTAAATTATATTCTTCAAGTATATATAATTTTAAAAATACTAATACTCTCCTTGAGCAGAATGTTGAAATAAACATCATTGACCTCATACGTACGATGATAGAAGACAATGTTTTCTACTTGAAGGTTGTACAGAAAGAACCAGAATCAGATCAGTATAGATACGATATTATTTTTTATTGGATCGTATCTCATCAACAACCGATGGTAAGAATGCGATCGATGACACAGGAAAAGCTTGCATTTACCTTGACCAGTCTTCCTATTTGTTTAGTAAAAAGACTCTTCCAGCATCAACAACAAATAGATCACTTCTTCAATCACTAGATGCAACCACTCCAAGCAAGAGAAAAATGAAAAGGATAACGATGAAAAATATATAAAATTATCATTTTGTTCTTAAAACTTAGTCAAAATTGTGGTCCAGATCAATTTTTTGATCAACCAATGGTCAAAATTTTGGTCCGTCCTTCACTGCGACAAAATGAAAGGCTTAGGACTTGGGTGGCCTAAATGAAAGATTTAGGTAAAGTTTGAATAAAATGAATGGCTTGGAACCAAAGTTACAATTCTCTCTAAAAGAAATCAAAATACTATTAGTGCAACTTACAAATATACCATTAAAATTAAGGATGTTTTGAAAAATCATATGAAAAATATTTTGAAAGTAAAAAATACTGTTTAAAATTATGTGTCACTTTTTTTTATTAAAAAGGACTCAAAAAAGTGACATAAAAATGGTAATAAAAACTAAAAAAAAAAGTGATGACAATTAAAAAAAAGTGAGAAATACTCAAAAAAAAAAAGTGACAAGCATTCAAAAAGTGACAAAATATCAATTAAAACTTGGAATCAATTTAATTAAGTGACACATCCACCATTCCTCCTCTTTTTCCATTCAATGTCAAACATCTTTAAATTAATTCAACGCCACCATCATCTATCAACTTAGCCAACCTATTGACCACCTCCAATTAATGAAGATCCCAACAAGAGAACAAGTTGTAACTTTTATTATATTAAACCACATGTAACTTGTTTGCTATGCAGCACAAGAACCTGAAACCAATATTCCCTAGCCAACAAGATGGACCGTAGCTATTGGTATAATCAGAAGACTATCCTACCTTCACAAGAAAGAATATATTGTAAGTGATAAATTTTGAAAAAGTGACAAAAATTAAAAGAAAAATGACAGTGATAAAGTAATAAAACTCGAAAAATGGTAAAATAATATTTAACAAAGACTAAATTGCGTTATTTGCATGTCACTTTGATTAAATCTATAATCCTTGTTAAAATCCATTTAAGCAAATTAAAATACATTTAGAAAGACATTAGGGCCTATCATCTCTTCGTTATTGCTGCAAGAACAAAGAAGGTTCCATATTTTCATAAACTTCTCATATTCATGCAATCTTCTTAGTCCTCAATTGTTTTCCAAGAGAACGAATCTTAACACAGCCTTACTCATTGCTTTTCAAGAAAGAAAATCAAGTATGCAAACCAAAGTAATAAGACGGAAACTGAATCATACTAATCAAGGATGCCTATATCATCTTAGAAGCATTTATCTAAAAGTTTTATACCGAACTTCCTCCATTTGGTACTGAAATATGAGAACCAAAAGATGAAGGTATTTTGTACGGGAAATAACTTGGTAATTTCTAGAAGTTATCTTTATCACTTTCCCTTTCATAACTCAGCACTTATTTTATATTTTTCTTTTCTTTTTTTTTTTTCATGTGCATACGTTCAAAGAAGTGGGCAAAGGTGAAGCACTCCGAGATGTACTCAAAAAAGTGAAAAACATTCAAATAGGTAACAAAACACTTAAAAGAAGCGACACACACTCAAAAAGCAAAAAAATTTTAAAAAGTGATAAAAATTCAAAAAGTGACCATTTTTAAAAAATGACAAACACTATAAAAGTGACAAAGCACTCAAAAAGATACAGTCTACCTACTTGAGAAAATTGTCAAGTTAAGTATTAACCCACTTGAGAAAGTCTTGACTTTTTACTAAACATTACTTTTTAAAGTTAAGTGCCACTTTTTAATTAAAAAGTAAACAACCTATAAGTTGGAAGTGTTAGAAATTCAAAAAAAGTGACAATTGTGTATAAAATTAAATAATAGAAGACGATACAATATGCTGATTGCAAAATATATATAGGAATTTTTTGTACTTTCTCAAAACTATTATTCTTGTCAAGTAAACTATATAAAAATAATAATAATTATAACCATATTCTAGTTCTTTACTTGGCCATTTATTTACATTAATTATTAGATGACTCGTTTTATTGACAATTAGTGAAAATGAATAAAGAATCTGCGGTCTAATTAATTTTTTTTTCCCATCACTCTCATCTTCAATCTTCTTAGTCAAAAATCATAGTGAAGTTGCACTTCTTTATATATTTATACTTGGACATTGGAAATGCACGTAAATGTTTCAATGACAACAAATTAAACATTATTTCCAATAACTATGTTATGAATGTGAACTAAGTATCTAATTAAATTGCTCCCAATCAACGTCCAAGTAAAATAACTACTACCACAACCATGACATGCACATATTAACAAGAATAAATAATAAAATTCCGTACAAGACTATAAACGAGGAAAGAGTGGCCTAGAATTCATGAGGTAACTTCCAAGGATGAATAACAAATGAATTGCTGTTATTCCAAATAAATTGTAGTTATTCCTGATTACTGCAATAACAATTATGGAAATAACTTAATAACAAAGGAAATAACAAAAAAATCAAGTATATCATAAACCAAGTTGCCAAACATGAAAATCACATAACCCACACCTATGCACCTTCATCTTCTGTCTTTATAGAGCTATCTGCTTTTTTAGCCTTTATTTGTTGGAAAAAAAGCAAAAAGGGGATTTCTTGGCAAATCCCCTTGAAGGAATTATAAAACAAAGGCCATCATTGCAAATCCCTTAATAATTATGAAGTCATCATTGCAAACCCCTCAATAATGATATAGCCAACATTAATAGCGAAGTCCAATCTTGACAAAACCCCTTAATTGAATTATGGAACAAAGGCACATGATAAGGTGATTGAAGCAGCAATAATTTAGGAGTTGTGGGTGAGGATTTCTTGAAGCAAAATCGGTGAAGGCGATGGTGAGGAAAAGTAGAGTTGTGGGTGAGGAGGGTTTCTCTTTGGGGTTGGAATCGGGACAACTGGTTTGTGTTTTTGGGGGTTTTGGTGGTTTTAGAACGTAGAATTCACGTTCTTAAATGGTTTAATTATTAAATAAAGTATTACTCAAATTAATAAAAAAATTGAGGGTATTTGGCCTAATTTGTCCATACTATTAAATACACCATTACAAAAACACAATGTGCATCGCACGTGTCAATAACTAGTATTGTACGTAAGGATGAAAACTACGAACCAAAATTTTGAAACAAATGATGCGTTTGCAATCACACAAGGAGTAGAGGACAGAGTACATCGGCAGGTGCCCATCACAAGTGATAACACTCACTACTGAATATGGGTGGGGGTATGGGGGCCGTGTTGATTATTACATATAAAAAATGGAGCACGCTGTCAACGTGGGCACAATTCTTATTGATGAAAATATATAAAAACATAATATCCTCCTCCAGTCCATGTCCATTGATGAACTAAGTTCAATTCCCAGCTAACCATGTCACAGATGATCACATGCAGAGGTATGTATGAATGTATGTTGACGATCTCTTTTAAAAAACAAACTCACAAAGTAGTAATCTTGTTTCCGCAGCGGTGGTATGTTGGGAAGCAAATGAGACCCCAAAGGTGGAAGAGATACAAGTGGATCCCCCCAAATCTGGTGAAGTCAGGGTCAAGATGTTGTTTGCCAGCCTTTGCCACACTGACGTCCTTGCCTGCAAGGGATTCCCCTCGGTTCGGTTGCTTCCTCTCGACCTCATTCATTCTTACTTTTATCATATACTTACTTACTTTGATGTCCTTTTGCAGCCGGTCTTCCCCAGAGTTCTAGGACACGAAGGGGTTGGGTAATCTAGTCTCTCTGTTTCTGAATTATACACTTACGCAGTCAAATAATGATTACGCCTCTAATGTGTGCACACGCAGCATTGTAGAAAGCATTGGGGAAGGAGTCACGAAGCTGAGGGAAGGAGATATTGTTATACCAACTTACTTAGGGGAGTGCGGGGGGTGTGAAAATTGTAGGACTGGCAAGACTAATCTATGCCAAACCTACCCGCTTCAAGCTTTCACAGGTTTAATGACTGATGGCACGCCGAGGATGTCCTGTCGGGGTCAAAAGCTCTACCATTTCCTTAGCTGCTCCACTTGGTCGGAGTACACAACTATTGATGCTAATTATGTTGTCAAAATTGATTCCAGAATTGCTCTTCCACAAGCTAGCTTCCTTTCCTGTGGTTTCACCACAGGATTTGGGGCTGTCTGGAAGGAAGCCAAGGTTCCAAAGGGCTCCACTGTTGCGGTTTTGGGGCTTGGCGCTGTTGGACTTGGCGTAAGTACTACTATACACTCACACAGGCGTTTACCTAATTTCTCCTCTTCCGTTTTGCCTTCATCCATCAGTGGGAAATTGTGTTAGGTAATAGAGGGAGCTCGATGCCATGGGGCAGCTCAAATTATTGGCATTGACAAAAACGAAAGCAAACAAGCAATAGCAGAGGCCTTTGGAATGACAGATTTTCTAAACCCCTCTAATTCTGATAAATCCGTATCTGATTTAGTGAAAGAAGTGACCGGAGGATTAGGCGTGGACTACTGCTTTGAGTGCACAGGGGTTGCTCCATTGGTAAATGAAGCTCTTGAAGCGACGAAAGTGGTAAGTACACAGATACGAACTAGTATCAGTAGTAGTTTAATTGACAAGCACTTGTCTTATTAATGTCTATTTTGTGATCCAGGGGATAGGTACAATGATAATGCTCGGAGCAGGAACCCAGAAAAGCATGGAGATAAACTTCTCAACGGTCTTGTGTTGCAGAACATTCAAGTATTCAATTTTTGGTGGGGTTAAGGTGCAATCTGACCTCCCTGTTGTAATAGAAAAATGCGTTAACGGGGTACGGTTCACCAAAATTCTATGCTACAAAATAGTTTTTGTTATCCATGATTGCTTATAGCCTGATTCTTTGCAGGAAATTAAAAATCTAGGCGGGCTTTTGACTCATCAAGTGCAACTAGAAGAAATAAGCCAGGCATTTGAGCTGCTCAAGGAATCAAAATGTGTTAAGGTTCTAATTGAGTTTTGAGGCTTCTTTCAGATTTTCTGAGATGCTTGGGTTGGGAGTAAAATAATTGATCTAGATATTAAATAATTTCATGTGAATGAGTTACAGTTAAAATGCTATTTAGATTTCTTTATATTAAACAATTTCATATGAATGACTTACAGTTAAAATGCTATTTAGATTTCTTTTTTTGGAAATGACTGAGGATCTTATTTGTACGAATGATTTATACAACATTTTATCAACAAGTCAATTACCTGGAAAAGTTTCGATCTTACTACTTCAACGAGATCTTAACCTCTCATACTTGCAAATTTTAAGTTGATAAACTGAACCAATCAAAATTGAGACACATTAGACATGAAAATTGTTGGGGCCAAACCTGAAATGGAATTGATTATTATGCTTTCTACCTTGAGCTACGAAGTTTGACCACCAGAATTTGTGGTGGCTGTTGGGTAATAATCGTTGGCTGGCCTCAACTTGGTCAAGTTGGTAGGCCACGGTAAACGATGTTCACTTAGAACTAATACGAGTTGTAACCTGATGTTTATATACCTTAACATGTTATTGATATTCACTGGAAAACGTGGCGATGAAAATAAAAGAAGGTAGTATGATCGAAGGAAAAAGAGGAGGAAAGAATGTGTGATATGTTCTAAACTAAGGGACTTGGTTTTTCTTTACATCTAATACCCTCAATTCATGATTCATCATAAAAATGTAGACTTGTGAAGCTCACGATTATTTATGAATGGACACAGAATTTTTGTTTTCAAACTTATCTTCATATTATTTAGTAGTCCCTATTTGATCCTCAGTTTTTAAATTTTTTTTTTCTCAAATTCATGTTCATTCAAATACTTCATGAGATCTAAAACTTTTATCAGCTTTATATAAATATACATATCGTAATAACACTTTTACCTGGAAACTACTCAAAAATTGCATAAAGTACCAAATCTTAGTTTGAGTTGCTTCCAATCGGGAAGAATTTATAAATAGTTTAATGTATAAATAGATAAAAATGAATTATAGATAGTATTTATAGATTCATTAGAATGTATAGTTGAAAATAAAGTTTAACTATTTATAAATAAATTTATAAATTTTGCCAAACATAGACGAATCTAAAAGACAATAATTTTTACTATTTATTTACTTCATATTTATTTATTATTTTTCGGAATAAAAGTATATTTTGAATATTTACACTTCTAATGACTAGAATATGAATAATGTTTTTTAATTTGGCCCTAAACTTTCTCAATTTCTCAATTAAACCATCATTTGGCAAAACTATAAATGATTTTTAAAGAATAGTATTAGTGAGAATCACGAAATGTGTGAGTAATTGGGTAGTATGAATGTATTTTTTAAATTAATATTTGATATTTACTGAATTTATAAACTGTATAAATTTGTATCCAAACTAAGGCTAAGTCTTTATATATATATATTCACTAATACTTAATTGTAAAAAATCTTCTGTTCATAAATTTGTCCACAAAAAGAGCAATATTTAATGTAATTTGAACCTTCACTTTTATTTTTTGGAATATTTTACCCTTCCAAACATCACATACGACACGTGTGGACTTTTAACATGTAAATAAACATTTTTTATCATGTGGAGATACCGCGCACAATGTTAAAAGATTGGAGACATTGGTGCCACGAATAAAAAATTGGGACCCCAATGGAATTTACCTTATATTTTTAGTTAAGGAGATAAGGAAGAGAATAAAAGGAAATTAATGCTTGTTTGATGTAGATTTTTAGCAAATAAAGTTGATAAAAGTTTATGCATTTAAAAGGTGGATAAAAGTTGGGGGTAAAATAAAATATATGGTTAAAAATGAAGTTTCACGACTTAAACCAACCTTTTAGCCAAAAAATAACTTTTTTTACAAGATCTTTGAATCATTCTGATAGTAAACATGTTGTTGGTTCTCGTTGACACTATAAAATCAAAATCAAATCTAATGGCTCAATTGAGCATTATAAAGACAGAATAGTTGCTAAGGAATTCACTCAACAATATGGTATGGATTATGAAGAGACGTTTTCTCATATTGTAAAGATGACTATTGTTTGTACTCTTATTGTTGTTCCCCCGCTCGTCGGTGGAGTATCACTTAGATAGATGTTAAAAATGTCTTCTTGAATGTGAATCTTCAAGATGACGTTTATATAGTACCCCTTTTTAGACTTTTCAAAACCATGGAGATGTTTGTAAACTTAAGAAAGGATTGTATGATCTTGATGTTACCTCGTGCCTTGATTTGAGAAGTTTTCTACTATTATTTCCTCTTAGTTATTCTTCTATCCATAATGATTGAGTTCTATTTGTTTAGTGAACCTCGGTACATCACATTATTGTTTCTTTTTATGTTGATGACATGACTTTTAGCAATGTTGATGTTGATGGGATTGTTGTCCTAAACTTGGGATTTGCTCGTCAATTGAAATGAAGGACTTGTGCCCCATATGTTACTTCTTGTGGGTAGAGGTTGCTTATTCTTCTAAGCATCTGCAACAATGTTATTGAGTGTGTTCGTCTTACTGGTACTCGGATTGTTGATACTCTCATTGAGAACAATATTTGATATTTGCCCTCTAACGGTATACCTTCGAAACAATATACTTTATGTCATACTATTGTTTATTGTTTGGTATATCTTACTATTACTCATCCAAGCATTATCTAAGATGTCATATAGTGAGTTTGTTGTATCTCCTATTACAATTCATTGGGCTACTGTTGTTCATATTTTGTGTTATCTTCTTCGAAATTGCTTTCATAGTCTTTTAGTTTTGTTGACCTCATGTGTAGTCTCATACTGATTGGGCTAGTGAACTAGCTAATCATGAATACAACACCAGTTATATATATATATATATATATATATATATATATATTTGGTGATTCTATTAACTATTGGAAGGGTAAGAAGAAAAATGTAGTTTTCCCATTTTCTATTGAGGTTGAATATCGTGCTATGACATCCACTGCCACTGAAATTGTATGGCTGTGTTGGTTACTTGTATCTAGGTGTTAGTCTTTCCACTCTGGCCCCTATAAATTGTAATAATAAGAGTGCTATTCAAATATCTCACAACTCCAAGGTCTATGAGCGAACAAAGCACAGTAAAATTGGTTGTCATCTCATTCACTACCACCGTTAGCATAACATTATTACTCTACCTTTTGTTCCTTCTTCGATGCAACTTCTGATCTTTCAACAAAGTCACACCTTGTTCATCATTTCCTTCTCTTGATTTCCAAACTCTCACTACTTTTTGCCATTGCAATGTGATCTTGAGGGGTTGTTAGCATAATTAATTATATTATTTGTAATTATGTTATTTTATATTGCTAGAACGATAGAATATTAATTTTACTTATTTGGTTAGAGTAGTTTAGTCATTTTGTAAATAGGCTATTTAAACTCTTGTATTCACATTTTTGTAAAACAATTGATCATTGGTGTTTAGAACCCTAGCTCCATTTTCTCTTCTTTTCTTGCATATGGATGGAAAAAAAAAATACACTCATTCAACTTGTTACCAGCAAGGTTCCGCCCTGAATGGGACGAAAATTACTCACCTAATTGAGTAAAATGCAAGGACGGGGTGGGGTCATTGTCCTAAAGCGGGGATGGGAAAAATAATCCCCGGGTCCCTTTTAAAATTAATTTCAAATTTAAATTTTTTATCAAGCAAAAAAAAAAATTATCATCATTTTTAACAAGAACATAAGTTGTTCTTAATAAATTGATGAAAAAAAGTAATAATATTTACTAATTAAAAACATTAAAAAAATAAAAGCAAAAAATAAAATAAGTAAGGGGCTGTTCTCTTTGTGTTTCTGTTTTGTGTTTTGAGTTTTGAATTCATTTTGAGTTTTGTGTTTTGAGTGCCTATTTTGAAATTGTTGAAAATGTGTTCTTTTTGACATTTTACAAAAATGTTTTAAAAACACCAAAAACGCGTTTTGAAAATTTTGACTTGATTATAACTGAAAACACCCAAAATGACAAATTTGTCGTTTTGTGTTTCCTACATAAATTTTTAACTTGTTTTAAAAAACGCATTTTCGAAAATAGAAAAGTTTCCTACATAAATTTTTAACTTGTTTTCAAAAACGCATTTTCGAAAATAGAAAAGAGAACGCATTTTCGCTGTTTTGAAAAATCGAAAATAGAAAACGACTTGAAAATGGTAAAGAGAACATGCCCTAAAAAATAAACAAACGGGGCAATAAAGGAGACCTACCACATATTTTTTTTTTAAAGTGATTTATGCTCGTTTCTCTCTAGCGATATTAAAACTGGCCTTTCCTAAGTTTTTCTGAGTATCCCTTGACACGTTGGAAGTAACTTGTCGGAATGCTGAGACTCTACTTTAGTGGCACACATAACTGCTTTTAACTTGTACCTGTAGAGTAGTCAGTTAGATGTAGCATGCCCTCGGGGAGTGCTTTAT
The DNA here is from genome assembly GCA_903798385.1 of Fraxinus cuspidata. Classification (NCBI taxonomy): domain Eukaryota; kingdom Viridiplantae; phylum Streptophyta; class Magnoliopsida; order Lamiales; family Oleaceae; genus Fraxinus; species Fraxinus cuspidata. Next base: position 51,815 of record CAIGRP010049828.1, read on the forward strand.
CACTGGCATATCGTTTTTTAATCTGCCCAAGAATGGGATATATCAAAACAAATTTCCAAAGATAAATAGTTTAGGAACCATCTGTTGGAAAAAAAAAAGCCTTGTTGGGGCCATTTTGACATAATTTTGATTGAGATTCGTTCATTTGTTTTTGAAAGATCAAAGTAGATTCGTGTTTTACTTCGTGAAAACATTAAAACATATATTTATTTACCAAAATTAATGTTAGGGTGAATGAGAAATTAGAGTTTAACGTGTTTCATTTGAAAGGAGTTTATGTGTTGGAGTAAAAACAATTAAAGTTTGTCTCGTATAGAATAATGATTAAAACAAAGATTAGTTTATATATGACCATACTTTGGAAGGGTGTGATCATGTGTAGTTTAAAGGCTATCCACATGCATGCATATGGGTGCAAATCAAGAACCAAATTAGCACTTCGAACCTTGAACTTGTGTTCGAGCTCAATCAACATGCACGAATGTCGGACTAAACAGACCAAAAATGGGCCCCTTAGGAGGATCTACATTTTGCCTTTATTTTTCTCTCTCTCTTTTTTTTTTTTTTTTCTAAATGACTTTCCAACTCCTGAAACTCCTTTGTTTAATGGTAAATTGTTTAGCAGTGTTAATGGTACTGTTGATTGTGTTGCACATGAAACTACTAGCCATTCATGTCACTCATTCGTGGGCCATTGGCTTGTAATAAAACTAAAAAGTTCGCGATCCTACACATGAATTTCTCTCTGTTTCTCCACTCTAGCCAGAGTCTTGGTGGTTGTGTTCATGATATAATTGCAAATCCATTCTCCATTTTAGTAATTAATATATTCCAGCAATTTTAGTTTTAGTTTTTTTCTAATCAATAAAATATTATATTCAGCAATTTTGTCCGACAAATTTTAAATAGATTATATTAAGGAACAAACTGAAAGTTAATTTTAATTTGTGTTAAGGAACTATTATTTTTTATTTTTTAGAAATGACGACCAAATCAACCAATATGGATGCAACTACTGGAACCAGACTTTAGCTCAAGTTCCAAGTCTTACTGTAACCTCGTCTGTGGCTAAATTTCCAAATCATGACGTGAGCCAAATTGTGGCTTAAACAACTGGCCCTACAGTAAATGTTTCGATTAATCATTGGAAAATTGGAGAAATTCAATAGTTTGAAATTCAAAATGCGGCAATAGAAAATGTTATTTTATCTGATAACCTTTAATTTGGTGAGATTCTTGACGAGGATTCTCTAAAACTCAATAAGTACGAGAGAGATGTCTAAGCTATCAACGCTCTTGATGCTTGGAAACATTCTGATTCTCTATATCGCACTATATATGAACAATTTGGCCGATCCACTATACAACGTGTATAGTACGATGAAAACAGCCAAAGAGTTGTGGGAGTCTTTAGACCGAAAATATAAAACTGGAGATGCCGATCTAAAAAAATTATTGTTGGCCTATTCTTAGATTATAAAATGGTGGGTTTCAAAACTGTGATTAATAAAGTATAGAAACTCCAAGTGGTTTTACATGTGATTCACCCAGAGAGGATGAATTTTAGTGAAACTTTCCAAGTAGCTGCTGCCTCCACCCTGGAAGGATTTAAAAAATTACCTTAGGTACAAGTGAAAGAAAATGAATATTGAAGAACTGATTGTTAGATTTCAAATTAAAGAAGACAACAAAAGTTCAAAAACTAAAGGGTTCAATCCAATTGTGACAAAATCCAATGTTGTGGAGTATAACCAAACTTCTAAGATCATTAAGAAAAAGTCTAGGTCATCTGGTAGTAAAGGGGCTAAGTTTAGACCGAAATGGGGAATTTCTAAAAAGAAGTTTCAAGAAAAATGTTTGAACTGTAAGAAAGTAGGCCATAAATCTTCGTAGTACAGATTGTTAAAGAAGAACAATAAGGTAGAAGAAAATGTAGTTGACTACATAGCACGTGATGTATTTGAGATGAACATCACAGCAGTTATTTCTAAAGTTAATTTGGTGGGTTCAAAATCCAAAAGAGTGGTGGATTGATAACGGTGCTATGAGGGATGTGTACTCTGATAAAGAGTTGTTTACTTCGTTCGAAGCAAGTGAGAATGAGGAAAAGTTGTTTATGGGAAATTCAGTAACTTCTGAAATCAAGAGACACGTCAAGGTGGTTCTAGAGACGACTTTTGGGGAAGAGTTCACTCTTAACAATGAGTTTGATGTGTAGAAAATCTACAAGAACCTAATGTCTGAGTAACTTCTGAATAAGTATGGTTATAATATTGTGTTTGAGTCAGAAAAAATTATTTTGTCTAAGAGTAGAATGTTTGTCGGAAAGAGTTATGTGTCTAAAGGGTTGTTTAAGCTCAATGCAAAGGTTGTTAAGCTGAAAATTAATAACATTAATTCTTCCGATCATTTGCTTGACTCTTTCAATTTATGGTATGGTAGATTATGATATGTTAATTAAGATACTTTACGTATATTAGTTAACTTGAATTGTATACCTGTATTCTATACTGATTCAAAACATAAATATGAAACTTGTTTTGAGACGAAATTGACAATGTCATCATTTCAATCAATTGAAAAAAAAAATACAGAACCCTTGATTTAATTCATGGTGACATTTGTGATTTAAAATTTGTAGAGACTAGCGGTGGCAAGTACTTCATTAATTTTGTCGATGATAGTACAAAATAATGGTATCTGTATATGCTTAAAAGTAAGGATGAAACTATAGATAAATTTGTTCTCTATGAAAATGAAGTTGAAAGTCAACTAAAATAAGAAAGTTATTGTGTTGAAAAGCGATCGAGGGAGGTGGTGAGAATGAAGTACCATTTGCTGATTTTGGTGAAAAATACGGAATCATACATAAAATCACAGTACTTGGTGACTTATCAAAATGGTGTTACTGAATGAAAAAAAATCTTACTTTAAAAGAAATGATGAATACAGTGTAAGTAAGTTCTAAGTTACCTCAAAACAAGCGGGGAAGCTGTGTTGTTGGTAAATTACCTTTTAAATAAGGTGTCTTGAAAAAAAAAGAATAAAGAAAAAAAGGGCCCCTTTGAGTTATAGAAAGGAAATAAGACTTCTTATAAATACTTACGAGTGTGAGGGTATCTTGTTAAAGTTGTTATACCAACACCAAAGAAGGTGAATATATTTCTGACCTATATACTGGAAAGTGAAAATCAAAGCATCCAAGAAACAATGAACTCTTCACAAGGACCTCAATGGAAAGAGGCTATTGAAAGTGGAATAGATTTCATTTTACAAAGTCATACATGAGAGCTGGTGGATCTTCTTCTAGAAAGCAAACCGCTAGGCTACAAATGAATTTTCAAAAGGAAAATGAAAGTAGATGGAACTTTCAAAAAATATAAGGCTAGACTAGTGATAAAAGGTTACAGACAAATAGAAGGTCTTAATTATTTTGATACACATTCTCTTGTGACGAGGATAACATCTATTAAGATAATACTTGTGATTGCATCTCTACTAAATTTTGAAATACATTAAAAGGATATTAAAATTACTTTTTTGAATGAAGATTTAGAGGAAGAAATCTACATGAACAACTCAAAGGGTTTTCATCACCACGATAGAAAAAAAATGTCTGTAAGTTGTTGAAATCATTGTATGGCATGAAACAAGCACCCAAATGGTAGCATGAAAAGTTTGATAATGTCATAATGAAACGCGAATTTAATATCAACGAGTGTGACAAATGTGTTTACATAACAGACATTGAAATGACTATGTTATTTAATATCTTTATATTGACGACATGCTTATTGTTGGTTGCAACGATAAGATTATTAAAATCTACTAAAAATATGTTGAATTCTAGATTTGAAATGAAAGATATGGGGTTTAACTAATGTGATACTTGGAGTTAAAATTTCAAGATCAGATAGACTCGTACGTGGACAAAATTCTAGAAAAATTTAACAAGGATGATTTGGCATGCTTAGAACACTGATAGATACAAGTCAACATCTATCTAAAAACAAAGGTGAGAGTCTCAAGTAGAGTACTCTAAAATTGTAGAAAGTCTTATGTACTTGATAAGTTGTGCAAGGTCGGACATAGCTTATATAGTTAGTGAGCTGAGTATATACACGAGTACTTTGGAGCTGACTTTTGGAAAGGAATAATAAGAGTAGTGAGATACTTAAGATATACTCATAGCTATGGACTGTACTATACCAGATATTCGATAGTTATTGAAATATGTAGTGATGTTAACAGAATATTTGATATAACATACTCAAAGTCTACATGTGGCTTCATATTCACATTGGGAGGTGCAACTATATCATGGAAATCCTCTAAAGAGACAATTATAGTTAGATCTACTAGGGAATATGAGTTTATATCTCTAGACAAATGTGGTGAAAATGTTGAGTGATTTCATAACTTCTTGGAGGATATTTTGAGATTCCAAGCATGTGTCAACAATTTACATACATTGTGATAGTCAATATGCGATTGGAAGGGCGCAGAGCAACATGTATAATGGTAACTCTAGATATATATGTACGTCATAGACATATTACTATAAGGTAACTACTCTCAACTGGAGTTATTTTAGTTGACTCTGTGGGTCAAAGGAAAACATTGCACATCTGTTAACCAAAAGGTTAAATAGAGAGTTAGTTGGAAAGTCATCGAAAGGAATAGAGCTTAAGCCATTGAACGAATGAGTTAATACAATGGCATCCCAACCTAGTTGACTGGAGATTCCAAAATCTAGGTCCAAAGGGACAACCTAATTGTAAAGACTTAATCGAATCACTATAAAGACTTAATCGAATCACTATAGGAGTTAATATCCCTTGTCCAATCCTATGATGTAATAGTGATACCTATAAGAATGAAGGATAATAAATAAGTTTTTGTTGATTCTTATGCATAAAAAATCAAGCAATGTAATTCGGGTTACTTATATTAAGAAATCACCAATGTGAGAAGTGAGGTTGCTTCTGAAAGAAATATATGGGGTTTAATTCTTAGAAACACTCGCAAAACCAAACGTATGTTCATGACCATAAACGAACATAATAATGAGACGTGGATTGTGTTGAGAAGAATCATGTAATTTATTATATCACCATTTACATAAAAGGTTGAACAGTTCAAAGGCATCGTATCTTCTGATCAACTAGTAATGTAAAGATACTTTCATGAGGATAGGTTCAAAAGATAATGCCTACTTATCATATGCAGGTTTCAACCGTTGAACTATATCACTAAGTCTTTTTGTTTATCATTTATGTGTTTTTCTCAATTTTCATTCATGTGAGGGATTGTTGAAAAAAAAGACTTGTTGGGGGCTATTTTGGCATAATTTCAAGTGAGATTCATTCCCTTGTTTTTGGAAAGTCAAAGTAGATTCTTGTTCTTCTCCGTGAAAATATCGAAATTATATATATTTATTTGTCAAAATTGATGCTAAGGTGAATGAGAAATTGGATTTTAAAGTGTACCATTTGGAAGAAGTTTATGTGTTGGAGGGAAAACAATTAAAGTTTGTCCCACGTAAGAAAATGATTAAAGCAAAGGCCAATTTATATATGATCACACTTTGGAGAGGTGTAATCATGTATAGCATAAAAGTTCTCTCCATGTACGTGCGTAGGGGGTGTAGATTATGAACCAAGATAGCATTTCGAATCTTGAACTTGTATGTGAGAAACACTTGCGTATACGAATGTCGAACCGAGCGGACCAAAAATTGGCTCCTTAGGAGTCCATGCTTTGTCTTTATTTTTTTTATTCATTTTTTTCTTTCAAATGACTTTCTAACTTCCGAAACTCCTTTGTTTAATGGTAAATTATTTAGTAGTATTCATGGTAGTGTTAATTATGTTACACTTGTAACTGCTAGCCATTCATTTCACTCATTAATAGGCCATTAGCTTATAATAAAGCTTGAATTTTTCTATATTCTACCCATGAATTTTTCTTCGTTTCTCCATTCTATACAAAGTCTTGGTTGTTGTACTCATGATATAGTAACAACTTCGTTCTCCTTTTAGCGATTAATATAATCGTGCAATTTTATTTCCTTTTTAGTTCTTTCTTCATCAATAAAATATTATTATATTATGCAATTTTGTCTAACACCATCAATATTTGATTTTCTTACTTAATGCCTTGTAAAAAGTTCCTTAAGTATGAATTCGTGCATAACCAAGACAATAGGAGTCCAATGTACAGCTATGAATAGACTCAATAAACATTGTAACAGGATATAGGAAGCTTGTTACACAAGCACATTAACTACTCTCACTCACATGCAGGGGCATAGGGAGGGGGCAGGTTTGGGTTAAAGCTCAACTAATTTTGTAATGCAGAAAATGATATTTTAAGAATAAAAATTTCTAATTGAGATTTTATTTTTTTTCAATATATCAGCCAAGTATAAATTTTTTGTTCCCCGACTCTGTCCCTGCTCACATGCTCAAAAGCAATAGAAATTTCTATCTTAGATTACATGGCACTGGTGATAGCATGGGAATGAAAACCAAGAAAGCTTGTGGAGAAAACCAAGAAAGCTTGTGGATCAAACCTTACGGTATCATTTTAAACTTTATTGAAGAAAGGGAAAAAATACAAAAAAATGACTAAAACTTTTAATTGAACGAAGACGTAATCGTTGCTCGATAGAAACATAGAACCAAAAATACTCTTATTGACCTCAAAAAATGCTGTCAACAGATGCCGAGCCCACTCGTGCATGCGTAAGGTAAATCCAACACCTAAAGGTAGATCAACGGTCGAGATCACTCCGAGATTGAATGTGGAAAAAGCTCAACGACACGAGACGTGTCCGTTCGGATTCCGGCGAGATTTTCGGGATATGATTGTGTAATAATAATCAATCGTTAAGAACTAGATTTGAAATTGCTATGGAGAATAAAATAGATTGATTTAAGTGTTTAAAGTTGCATTAGTCTTCAATTGTTATATGGTGGGGGTATTTATAGTGTTACAAATGGAATGATGACCCTTGGATTATATTACAGGTGGCCTCATCTCCTCGACCAAAACATCAAGTCGTAGCTATCAAGTTGACCTTCCTAGCATTTAATGCTCTTACAATCTATTGACAAAACAAGCCACAAATATACTTTTTACATAAGTCACATCAATCATTCAAATAAGATTTCTATAATAAAATCAGGATCTTTGCACGTGGGCCATCACTAGTTGGGGTGGAGTCTCAAACCAATTGGGCATTGGATTAAGGCCTCTTCGGCATGCCTGCCTCCAAAATAATAATGGGCCTCGGAAGGTACCATTTTGGGCCTCGTCTTCTATGGCAGGCAGTTCGGCAGGAATGCGTCCACAATTTCTCTAGGTTGACCACGTGGCAGATGCTAGTAACAAGTCATAACACTTATCTTAAAGCTTTCATCTGAGCATCGCTTCTTTACCTAAAGGAAAAATACAAATTTGATTCAGTGACTTGTATAAGATACAAAGTGAATTCTGATTACTATTTCCAAGGGAAGGACAGGACATGGATGGTAGAAGGATTCAGTGCATCACTATTTCTGAGGCCTATAACAGATATTAAGAGTAACAGATATTATGAGAAATATTGGCATATGAAACTGAATTAACGGACTTTCCTGTCATCCAAAAGTTTCTCTGCTGAAAGGTTAGTTACAGTTGAGTTTTTTAACTCTATATCTATCTCCTCAATCAGGGGAAACTGGAAAAGTAATTAAATTGCTAAAGATCTAGGCAATAACAATGAAAATGCAATAAAGTTGACAGAAAACTGACGGGTTTGAGAAAAATTAGTTCCTTCAGTCGACGATCAGTCCCATTGTCTGCAATATACTGCTTCTCCACAACCAACTACCCTTCACCTCCTTTCATTACCAACCTGACTCTGTAAACTCCATTCTTCCACTACACTATTACCCACCATTCCATGGCAAGCGTGTGTACTAGATCTCGACAACAGCTGGGAAACACACTTGCCCAGTGCCCTTATAACAATAGTTTTTAGGCTACTATAGGCTTGACACCTTATGAGGCACTATACGGTAGGAAGTGCACATCACCTATGTACTGGGCTGAGTTGGAGAAAAAAGGATTCTAGGACCCGAGATCATTGATTGAATAGTACAGGCCGTGGATAAGATTCGAGACAGAATTAAGGCTGCTCAGAGTAGGCAGTAAAGCTTTGCTGATGGAAGGAGAAAATATCTTGAGTTTCAAATTGGCGATAAAGTATTTTTGAAAATAGTTCCAATGAAGGAAATAATACTCAGATTTGGCAAGAAAAGAAAATTGAGACCAAGATTCATTGGAACATTCAATATATTAGATAGAGTGTGAGATGTGGCATACAGACTAACCCTACCACTATAATTTTCAGCAGTACATAATGTTTTCCACGTTTCAAAATACTTACAGGATCCCAGTCGTGTGATCAACATCTAACTTTAGATGTGCAACATGATTTAACTTATGATGAGGCGCCAATAATGATATTAGACAGAGAGAATCATGTGCTAAGGAACCGGAAAATTCCTTTAATCAATGTACTATGGGAGTAACCATGGAATGGAAGAGTCAACTTGGGAAAGGGAAGATGGGACAAAAATCAAGTATCCAGAACTTTTTCACTAACCTAAGGTAAGTTTCAAGGATGAAGTTATTTTTAAGTAGGGTAGGTTATAGAACCCCAAAAATTTTCGAGTTGTGTAGCATATAATTTATTTGCCTATTGATAGAAATGCCACGTCTAGTCGAGTCTTTATATACAAGTCAATTTGTTATGCTTAATAGTTAAGTTGGACATATATGATTTTTCCTTAATAGTTGAGAAAAGATGAGTATTAAATCTTACATATTTATTTAATTGGGCCAAATAGTTAACTATTAAAGGAGTTAGAATTACCCTATCAATATTGGGTCCATTTTAAAGCTTGAAATAAATAGTGAATTATGAAATCGAAAAAAATTGATTTGGATGAACCAAACTCGAGTTAGAGCCAATTAAAAAAATTACTTACTTATTTAATGATATTAGTTTTCGATGTAAACTAAATTACTATAGCAATATTGGACTCATTTGATAGTTTACAATTTATTATGTATATTAGGTTCGAGAAAAAGATATTTTGGATAGGTTCGAATTAAGATAAATCAATAAAAAAATAAAGATGTAAATGAAATGGTAAATAGTTAAGAAATTTCCATTACCTTTATTTTTTTCGGCCGTTAAGTTTTAAAGAAAACTAATTGGATATATAAATAATTAATGATATAAAATATATTATAATTATCCTCATCCAATTAACATGCTCATTGTCCCGGCTCTGGCTCAATGATGGCGC
>CAIGRP010049831.1:0-11709 GCA_903798385.1 Fraxinus cuspidata
AAATGAAGGAGCAGATGAAGCTCCAAAACCAGAGCTACCAAAGGCTGGAGTTTTTGAAGCAAATGGGTTGGAAGATGTTGAGGATGAAAAAGGATTCGCAGATGACTGACCAAATGCAGGAGTGGACGAGGATCCAAAGCCAGAACTACCAAAGCCAACTGCACTTGTAGACTGACTGGCTGGAGCTGGCCCTCCTGGAATTCATAAAGCAGAAATATAATGTTTCATATGATTTAACAAGTTGTTTAGGACTATAAGATTTTCACAAGTTCCTGTAAATAGAAACCTTTATCTCCCAACTGGTAGTCCTCCCACCTAAGTTCTTCATGGCTTTTATCTTTGTAGACGGGCATGGCTGAAATAGATTCAAGCTTACCAGCTGGCTGTGTACCACTACCACCATCTACCTCAGGTGTTGGTGTGTAAGTAGCTACCCTAGTCCCCCCACGTTGTTGCCCTCCAAAAGCAGACTGCCCAAAACCAGAGCTCCCAAAAGTCGGGGTTGTAGCTTGAGCTCCTGCATTATGGATATGTGGAAACAGCAACAGCACATATATAGTATGAGATATTTTTAAAAATTAAAACTGACATCACTCAGAAAGGATGGAGAATATATCACCCAAGGAATTTACTTAATCTAAAATCTTTATCCATTATGCACCATCAAATCACTTACCAAAAGGAGCAGTTTGAGCTCCAAAGGCTGACGCTGTAGATCCAAATGGACTACTGCCAAATGCAGGACTAGACCCCAAGCTAAAATTGGGAGTACTAGCTGCACCAAAAGCAGGGGTGCTAGAAGCACCAAATGCTGGAGTGCTGGAAGAAGCCCCAAATGCTGGAGTGGTTGATCCAAAAACAGGAGAACTTGACACACCAAATCCACCGCCCGTGCCACCAAATGTTGGGCTTGTCGTAGAACCAAAAGCAGGCGTACTTGTAGCACCAAACGATGGTGCGCTCGTGGCACCAAATGCAGGAGTGCTTGATGAACCAAATGCAGGAGTGCTAGTGGCACTAAATGCAGGTTGACTTGGCGTTCCAAAAGGGGTAGATGAACCGAATATATTGCTTACAAATGCTGGTTGTGATTGTTGAAATGAGCTTCCAAATGGACTTGTTTGAGTAGTACTTGGCCTGAAGCCACCAAAAGCAGGCTTCTGCCCAAACACAGAAGAACCTGTGTTTTTGAAAAATTTAATAAGTAACACAATAACAACAATGAATATGATAAGGCAGTAGTAAATCACAACAATAACTGAAGAAAGAAACCAATAACAACGAGGAAAGAAAAATGGAAGTTTCAGGAGACGAAACCCCAACATTTGAGAAAGAAAGTTAGAAAGATTCTCAAAGACGAGCATTACTTAATGATAAAAAATTTCAGAAAAGCGAAAGGATATCTAAAAAATAAGTCTGCAACTTCATTTAAGGAAAACTGCTAGAATGAAACTCAGTTATATAAACTAAACAAACAATTCTTTATTCAGTAACAAACACAAGTCCATAAAGTAATGCCAAAAAGAAACTGCTCTCACAACTCAAAGCAGCAGTGTTAGAAACAAAATCTATGTTAAACTAAACTTTAGCATAAAGTTGATAACTTCTTACTTTAGCATAAAGTTGACTACCAGAAGTTATCAGGTAGAACTTCAGGCTCCAAGACTGCTTTGGTTTTCATTATTTGAATGTCACTCTAGCAGTGAGTAGATTTATATCTATATTTTTCCTCTAAGCTATTATAACTACAATGCAAGATGTCGGCAAGTTGAGGTTCCTATGAAACTCCATCTGTATAAGTTCATCCAAATTCTTACAGTATAGGTATCCAGATAACTACTGTTCATTTCCAACACTCGACTGGAGGGAAAATGTTAACACATTTTCTGATTCATATGCTTCGTCTTGTCGAACATGGAATTTGCTATACTCAGTCCAATGCACCTTTATCTAGAGGGGATAAAGTGCAAGCATTGCCAGTATGGATCATCCTACTTTTCAAGGAGACAAAGTTCAATGCTAACTGCTGCATCTTTTTAAGGTTGCCACAAACATCCTTGATGACATTGCCACTGGGAGGGTACTTAGCACATAACATCGTTACCTTTCACTATTATTGTGGAAATCATCCTTACCTTTCACTTTTTTGGCATTTTCACCTTTCATTGCGCAAAAGGTCATTTTCATCTATTTTCTCAATTAAAAAATGTGAAATAATAAGGATACCCTTCTGTTTAAAGAAAACAAAAAGAAAATGAAAGAATTAATTGCAATCATAATCCCAATTTTTTTTAAAAAAAGTGCAAACGAGTCCAAAATAAATTATTAAAAGAGTAATAAGCACATAATGTCAATGCCTTTCACAATTATTCTAAAAAACGTCCATACCTTTCATTTTTAGCATTTTTACCCTTAAATACACTTTTGATTGCGCAAACCATCATTTCTTTCATTTCCATCCAATTTTTCAATAAAAAAACTGTGAAATGACGAATATACTTCCTATTTAAATAAAAAAAGCTAAAGAACTAATTACAATTATAGACCAACATTTTTTAAAAAGCGCAAACGAGTCCCAAATAAATTATTAAAAATATTTTATTTTAAAATCAACCACCCAATTAAATTTATTCAAAAATAAATTTTTTTAAAACAAATTAAAAAGTGCAAACAAGTCCCAAAGAAATTATTAAAAAATTAGAAATTAAAAAAAATAAATTTTTTAAATAAGAGGGTATATTCATTATTTCACAATTCTTGATTGAGAAATTGGATAAAAATGGATAGAAAGAACGGTTTGCGCAATCAAATGTGTAATTAAGGATGAAAATGCCAAAAAAATGAAAAATATGTACATTTTTCGCTATAAATATTGAAAGGTATGGACATTATATGTTGATTACCCTTTTAATAATTTATTTGGGACTCGTTTGCGCTTTTTAAAAAATTGGGACTATGATTGCAATTCGTTTTTTTTCTTTTTGTTTTATTTTAAATAGAATGGTATATTCGTCATTTCACAATTTTTAATTGAAAAAATGGATGAAAATGACCTTTTGGACAATAAAAAGTGAAAATAAGGGTGAAAATGCCAAAAAATGAACGGTAAGGACGTTTTCCACAATAATTGTGAAATGTAGGGATGTTATGTGCTAATTATCCCCATTGGAAAGAGCAAAGATTTTTTTTTTATTTTCCGCTTGAACCCACTAACACGTAGGTTCTCCCCCTTCCAAAGACTAGTGGTGCCCCTTGAGAGTAAAGTTGAAACTGAAGTACAACGGGTAGGAAACAAACACCTAATCTTTTGAAAGAAACCATCCAAATGCAACGATCACTAGATCTTAATCATGCTTCTGTTAATCATTTTTCTTGCAGGCACTCCTAGACAAATAGTAAGTAAATATCTTAAGCATCTTGTAAAAAATTTTTAGTATTAACTTGTCTTGATTCATTGAGATCTCCACAAAATAAATGATAGATAAAGAACAATAACTCAGTAAATACCTCAGTAAGATAGCTAAAGAACGATAACACAGAGATAACCCAAGCAACAGATCAAACTTATGCTTGATCCGAGAAGAGGGAGCCAACACTTGCCTATTGTGTGCATACACTGTGGATGTCCACAAGGGGAGGGAAGGAGAATTAAGTCCAACTACCCCAGAGGCGTGAGAAAGAGGAGAGTACACAAAGTCCAATGCAATAAAAAGACCACCACAAGTTGACAATGCAAAGTCAGGCCATGCTAGAGATGACATAAGAAGGCCAAAAGAAATCCACGGCTGAAGGCATTGTCGAAAAACAGCATCTATGTAGATGAAGAAATATACTTCATTGATTTGGTGGAATGAAAAAGAAAAGAATTTTAATTGTACTTCACTACAATACCCTTCTTATCTTAGTTCAAAGTTTTTATTTTTTGTTTATTTAGTCTTTTTTGCCCATTACTTCATCCAATCCTCTAATTTGGACACAAAAGGGATAGGTGGGCTAGTAGGAAGTGATCGAACTCCACTCTCTTTTCCTTTCAACTTCCTTTCTTTAACAACCATCAACAGTGTTTCCACAATTTCCTCTTGCTTTTAGCCCCAAACAAAAACATGCCACATGTCTTTAGCATGAGAAGATATTGTGGAAATATTTACAAAAGAATTTATTTTGTGGCAATAATGTTTTGCTCCATTGCACATTCAATTCTAGGGTTCCAAGAAAATATCAACTGCACAACTTCCACGTGTTCTATAACTTAATACCAAATTATAGGCTCATAACATAATGATGGAATGAGAAATTATAGGAAAGAAAATGAAAATTGTTACTCTGGAAGTGCACTAACCGCCAAATGCAGATGATGAGCTACCAAAAGCAGGTGTTGAAGAAGCTCCAAATGCAGGCATTGAACTTCCAAAAGCAGGGGACGAAGAAGCACCAAACACCGAAGTCGAACCTAAAGGAGAAGAAGATTGGGCACCAAACATGCCAGTAGATGTGCCACCAAAAATGGAACCCCCTGTCTGTGAACCAAAAGGGCTTGTACTACCAAAGGGTTTAGGAGCAAATGGATTGCTACTAGCACTACTGGCTTGCCCAAAAACTGGTTGCGAACCAAATGCGCTAGATGATTGCCCAAAGGCTGTTGGATGCACCAGAAAATTAGTAGACAAAAATAGATTATGGACAGGCGACAACTATTTATTCACCGACAAACACATTAAAACAAACTTACATTTATTCACTCACAAAACATTAAATAAACTTACAATTTTTGTGTGTACATTCATTATATTCACATAAATTGGAAATGGGAGGATAGAAGAAATGATAGATGGATGTAGGTGGTTAACAACTAAAAGTCAAGCTCGTTTCACATGGATCGCTAATAAAGATGTCCACCATAAGGCTTAATAAGGGTGCGGCAGGTCAAACTAAACATTTTGAGACGTTTCAAATCTTGGATTTAATGGAGGAAAGAGAAAAGAACAGAAAGCTAGTGAAAAAATCTATAATTTTCTTTCCCATCAAAAGAAATATATAATTCAAAATTTACTCAAATATAGTAGAATATCATGAGAAGTTGGAATATTAATTGTTTTCTCCAACAATTATGTTTGGGAACTCATTTCTGATTTCTCTCATCTTTTCTCATTGAAACCAAATCAAGAAAAGATATTCCTAGTATTTTATTCTCACTGAAAACTAAAATCCAAATCAAGTCATATCTTCCATAATAAGAAGCAATTTTTAGAATGCATTACAACCATCAGATCATTAAATTCAACTGTCATAAGATAATTACAATATAACTTTAATAGCATAATGTAAGAATCTCCAAACTAAAGTGCCAATGTATTCACATTATTAACAAGCAGGAGGAAACAAAAAATTAACCAAAAAGAAAAAACAGAAAAAGAGCAAGGTCTCACAAGAATCGGTTTAAACATGCAACTGCGAAGGCGATTAATAATGTAAATATAATATGTAGGAAGGCAGATAGCAAACACTTACGGTTGCTTCCGAACATTCTTCCTCTGCAGAATAGAACCAGTAGCAGACTTGTGTTAATCCAATCCAAATTGACTATCTGAACTGCGATGAAACCGCACTATTCAAACTCAGGATTATAATTAAAGGATAGGAAAATGTATGTAACAAGCAAGTCACTGAACCAATCAATTCACCAAATAAAACCTAGCATTAAAAATTGGGAACAACAGCTAGAGAAGGTAACTTGGGGTTTTCTAGATCAAAACACAACTACATACATATATAGACGCATGTACACACAAACCATGAATGGAGATAGCTAGGGTTATCATTATATGAGTAAAGTACCTGAGAAGAGAATAGAGGAACGCGGGTCGACGTCGATCCAAGGACAACACGCTCAACCCAGAGCCGAGTTGCGTTGAAACAAAGCTGGGTTAAGGTCCAATCGCTGAGAAATATGTGGAAAAGGGAAAACGCAAAACAGTGAAAATTGGAAGTGTGCAGGGATATTTGCACGCATGATTTATTTAATTAAACGTATTTAAATACGACCATTTAAATTGACGTTTTAGGGTCACTATTTGTTGTCCAATTTTTACGGTTTAATTTACTGTTCATCCAATTAATTATTGACATATTATTTTAAATAGACGTATCATCAATTTAGTTGGTTAGCAGTGAAGTTAATACGAGTAAATTTAAAATAGTATGCTAATTTAAAAATAATGTGTCAATAATAAATTGAATAAATAGCAAATTGGACGGAAAATTTTGGACATCTGATTTCAAATCCCACTGGATAGCATTATTCAAATTGGAATTATAAATCGAGGAAACATGCCTGATTTTTAACTTCCAATTTCAATAACCATTTACAATTTTTTTTTTTTCAAAAATTAGGTACACTCCACACCATTCCCACTTCTTGCTCCACACGAAATATATGACACTCTCTCTATGTTCTCTATCTACAGCATAATTCATTCTATCGATATGTACCTGCTCCGATCACGTTCATGAAAACCAGTCTTGTCTTCCCCTACACACTCGATGGTGAATCAATGCAGAAGATATCTACTTACTATCTCACTTTGCATCCTATATGGTCGTTGTCGCTGCTAGGGTGAGCAAAAACAAAACTAACCCACGAAAATCGACTGACCTAAACCAGATCAATTTAGGTTGATTTTTGCAAAATTTAACTGGATTAGCTTTATTGGATACAAATTGGGTCGGGTTATGGGTTGACCCATCAAAACAGATAACGATCATCAAATCCAAACTGAACACCCACCTACTTAAAAAATTGAAAATAAAATAAAATATATAAATCTAAACAAATGTAAAACTTCACAGTTCACTCTTTGAAGCAGAAGCAACGCAAGCCCTAAAGCCTAAACCTCTATCTCGTTCTCTCTCGCTCAATCTCGTTGCCGAATCTGTTGACCCAAAAAAAAAATATACTACTGATGTGGCCTACAGATCCCAAGATCTCTCACATCCAAGCAAGCTTTATTCCTGCGCACTGACGAACCGTTAGTCGCACGTGGTCTTCTCCCAAGGGGTTGAAGTTAGTCACGCACACTCCGACGGTCAAGGCAGCTGGAATGCTAATAATATGTGTGTGAGAGCTTTAAATGTGAGCCTCCTAATATAAACAGTGCACGTGGCCTCATTCAAATGACCGACCTTTCTTGTCATAGACATCAATCAAATCACGACTTTAAATGTTGACATTGCTTGTATCCATAAAAGCCTAGCTTGAATCCATTGACTTGACCAAATAGGATGGCGACAGTAATGACAGTGAGTTGTCTTGTCAATCATATAATGCAAGATCTTGTTTAAGATTTCCTCACTATCTCGTCCTTGGTCGGCTCCTCACATGGAGTCTGCAGATAATGGAGTCGGTCCAACATTGCCTCGAGAGAAAACGGGTAAAAAAATTCAAAGTTATAAAGCCATCTTCGCACTATATTTTATGCATTACATTTGAATATAGATGAAGAAGCTGGCATGTTATGTCTTCTCCATTTCATCTTAATGCTAACTCATTAAGATCTTTTTTGAGCGACAAAATCCTTCAAATTTTCTATGAAAGTCCCCAAATATGGTTATAAATACAGCTAAAATTTTGCAACTTGACAAGGACCACATTATCTTCTCTTTGGAAATAATCGAATTTTTGATATGTTACAAGTCGAGTATAGGAAATATCACTATCTGGTTTCCTTGCTTCAGTTTCTGGGGATAACATTGCTTCATTTTTAAAATTCTACTTTTGTTTCTTGTATTTGTAAAATGGAAAAATCTATCAAATGAACGCCAGCTTCTGTTTTTCCCTCCAACAATTACTCAAGTCCTGGCTGTTTGTTTGCTTAATGGTATACTTATGCAGGTGAAAAGTGTGTCGTTGTTCTTTGATATGCTACCTTGTGTTTTTTCTCTCCAAGTTCTTCGATGATTCAATTTTGCACATTTGACACTTCTTTAATGTTTTACATTGCAGGTTCCACCCTCCCCATGTTTAATTTCTGCAGACAGCTTTCATTTCTGCCACAGCTTCAATGCTTCACATTGATCGTTGTAATATTTGGATGCAAGTTTGATTTCTCTGCATGATGTAATATTTAGTTATTTACTCACCAACAGTTTCTACACTTTTTTGTTTTGAATGCTCACCAACTTATTTGGATGATTGTAATATTTTATGTTCTGTGGATTGATCGTTGATCTCCTAATGAGTTTGTGTTTCGAAACTTAAATCAATTTTTATCTTAGCATTTCTTTTTCTTGTGTGTATCTAGTTTTATTTTTCTTGGCATCTCCAACTTCATATGGTTAATGTTGTTTTTGTGCGCAATTGAAAAATTAAAAAAACAGCATAGTGTATTGAGGAGAATTCGTCTGACCAAGGTATATTGCATATCCTAATAAGTTTGTGTGCAATTGGGCTAAAGTCCAAACCGACCAATCCAACTTCATCGAAACTTGATCGGGTTGGGTTTAAACACATAATTAGGTTAGGTTGGTTTGATTTTATATCAAACTGGCCATGTTGAGTTGGGTTTGGGTTGCCTTCCCAACCCAGTCGCTACTAAGTCGTGCCTTCCACTCGAAGATCCGGGGCCAAACCCCGCCTCCAAAATCTGTCCCCTTTGTTATATATGTCTTTGTTGTGGTGGTGGTAAAAGATCTCGAGCAATGTTGAATGCCATAAAGCGGTGATAGACAAGTGATAAGTGATCTCTAGCAATTTGGATAGTGCGATCTGTATGTCTGTGTAAAAGAGTAAAGGTTTATTGACTTGTGCGATCTGGGTGGTGTGATCTACAATTTGGGTGGTGCGGTATGTAGCAATACATAATTTTTGTGGCATCTATGTTGAGCTGTGTTGGGTTGGGTTGGTGAAAGCAGGTGGTATTGGTGTGATGGAGGTAGTGGAGCTGCGTCTCTGGTTGTGCGCGGCTTTGTGGTTGGTCGGAGGTGGAGGATGAGGCGGTGGCGGCGATAGTAGGGGTTTGGTAGAGGTGAAGGTGATGGTGGATTTATGGAAGTGGTGGTGGTAGTTGGTTGTGCAGGTAGAATGGTGGCAACGAGGTGACGCGGCATTTAGATGGTATTGATGGTGGTGAAGTGGAGTGGGGTGAAATGAATAGTGTTTGTGGCCAATTATTTAGGTAATAGTAATCAATAAAATGGATAATTTGTAATCAATAAATAATGCGATCTAAAAAATGTATGATTTACGATTAAATTTATAATTGTGACTCATAATTTGTATATTCGTAACTGTGATTTTGTGCAATTTGTAATTGGTACGTGAAATAGTGTGTTGGTGTGACCTTAATCTATTGAATTAATTAATAAGGCACAAAATTGTTATCATATGACATATGGTCACATTTGTTACCACCCGATTTTTGAAACTTTTTCATGAGTTTCTTATTATAAAATTGTATATTGAAAACTTTGTAGTTATGTATTTTTTTAATTAATTATTAGAGACGCGAGAGGAAGGAGACGCAAAAGGCACAAAACTTCCTTTAAATGGGAAGGGTCGGTTAGAAGCCTAAACTTGGGCCAATCACGGATCAGCCCATCTTTCTTACCAGACACAGAAGCACAACTTGAAGTAATTTTGTCATCGGTACTTACATAAATACTCTTAATTTTGGGATGTTTTTGAAAAATCACTATAAACATGGGCTAAAACATAAACATTACAATTTCAACAATTAAAATTGTACGAAATACGGTGTAAACATTTGATTGCAAAAGGGGCGAAATCGAAAATCTTACATGTTCCAAATAAAGCAAAAATCGAATCATAAGAGGACATTATGCACAAATCAAGCTCAAACAAGGTCAAGATATGTCTCAACTGCCTTTTATTCAAAGTTTTCTTCTTCAAATCTGCAACTAATCAACCCAAATCTACATGTTTGTGCATTTCTGACTTTTGATTCATTTAGTTCATATTTTGTTTGATTTGTTGATTAACAAATTATATATTCATGATTATTCGGTAAAAATAAAGCATTTGTAGGCTAGTTTTTAATGACAACTATGATTTAATGTCATTATTTAACTATAGGTATCGTGAACACAATTTTCACCTTGATTTGATATTGCTGACATTTTTTTTCTTGTACATATGGAATTTTTTTGACATTAATGATTTTGAGTTAGTATATATTAAAATTCAAATTTGTATAATTTGGATTGAGTTAGCATTTATGAAAATTTAATTTTGGATCAATTCAAGTTATGCATGCATGGTGTTTGTGAAAATATAAATACAAATATAAGAATGAGAAAAGTCATTAGGAATGAATTCACCATAAATGAGCGTGATAAACGTGTTTACTTGAAAAAAATTTGGAGAAGCATGCATATTGGTTTGTCTAGATTTTGATGACATGCTCGTATTAAGGACTAATATAGAAGTCATTAATAAGACAAAAATAATCCTAATTAATAACTTTGCTATGAAAGATATAGGTAAAGCAAACTTGATTTTGGGAAATGAAAATCTTTGGAATACCTGATAGAATAATTGAGTAGATAAAGTGGTTGAGAGGTTTAAGATCCAGGGTATTAATGAGTCTAATGATCAATTTCCTCCTTATGTAGTTTTTCACATGAATATTATAAATGATATATAACAATTAGAGTATTACTGGATAATTGGAAGTCTAATGTACTTAATGAATTGTACGATGTCAGATATAGCTTATTAGTAAGTAAACTAAGTCGATATAAAAGTAATTCCAATAACGAACATTGGAGCACATTACTTAAAGTGTTGGGACACTTAAAATGTACTCGAGAGTATTCATTGCATAATGAAAAATATCTTCTAGTAATTGAAGGATATAGTGATGCCTACTGGATATCGGGTACAAATGAGTTTAAGTCTACTAGTAGCTATGCATATACTCTTGGAGGTGGCACGATTTCTTGAAAATGTTCTAAACAAATGTGTATAGCTTGATTCACAATGGAATTTGAGTTTAGCGTTTTAGACAAAGCAGGAGAAGAGTCTAAATGGTTAAGACATTCTTCAAGAAGGTCGTAATCTATTTCATTTGAATTCTTTTAGATCAATTAAAGTGATAATACATTTGTGCTTCTAAAATTTAAATATGAATATGAGTGCAACTATTGCTTTAAATTAAAATGTGAGATAACATAACATTTTATTTGTCTTTTACATGTGAATTAATATGGTGGAATTTAAAAGTGACATACTGTTACTTATTTTAAAAAGGTCACATACTATTTCATTTGTATTATTTTTGTAGATATGAGTAAAATCTAAGAAGCACCGACACGGATACGAGTGTCCGACATGTACGTTAACACGTGATGTTTTGAAAAAGGTTCGACACGATACGTCGCCAACACGTTAATTAAAATATTATTATTTTTAGTTTATTTTAATTTGATAGTCTAAATTAATAATTTTTTATACTTATTGCATCATATATGTAAATAATTAAATGATAAATAAAAATCAAACTTGATATTAATTTCATACATGTTTCTTAATAACATAAGTTCAAAAGGTAAAAACGAAATTTATTACATCATTCATCTTGAACCTCTTCAACATCTTCGTCTCCATCACCCGCAAATACTATCGCCTCCAATTCCGGTTCGTTTAGAGACAAATTAGCAACTTCAAGCACACCAACATCTTCAAATGTATCAAAT
>CAIGRP010049837.1:0-12294 GCA_903798385.1 Fraxinus cuspidata
TTCCGACTTTACTTTGTTTGAATTACACTATGGTTAGATTCAAATTGAAAGATATCTAATCCTTATGCATAACTATTGTACAATTTGAATATGATATTTTATTGAATTTTGAACAAGTGGGGATTGATGGAATTGTTGTTCAAAACCAAAAAAAATGGAGTTGGAA
This sequence comes from Fraxinus cuspidata, assembly GCA_903798385.1. Taxonomy (NCBI): domain Eukaryota; kingdom Viridiplantae; phylum Streptophyta; class Magnoliopsida; order Lamiales; family Oleaceae; genus Fraxinus; species Fraxinus cuspidata. The sequence continues at coordinate 167 of CAIGRP010049837.1, forward strand.
TGAAAATTGGAAAAGGAAGCCAAAATCTTGATCTATACAACTGCATAGATCAAAAGGTTATGCTGCCGCAAGTGAACATGCAGAGATTTTAACCACTGCATTTGTTCCTTCTATGCGATCGCATATGATTCTTCTATGCGGTTGCATAAAAGAATTTTATGACCGTAGGACTGCCATTCTTGTTTGAATTTAGGTGGTTATTTATGAAAAGTTGCAAACTTTTCATGGTTTTTTAGGGTCATTTCGTGGGTATTAATAGTTATCAATAAATAGATTGTTTGAGGTCAATACAAAGAGATTTTTTTGGAAACATTATTAAATCCAATATTGATATAAAATCATTCCAAAACAAAGAATCAATATTCTTTCATCCATATTCAAATACCTCTTTGTGTTCTTAAAGTTTTGGTAGAAAAATATAAGTGCTCAAGTGTTTTTCTTACAAGACTTGATCAATCCTACAAACTATTTGTCGAGAAATCCTTTAAGCACCAAATTCATCTAAGAAGGGGCAAATATTGTTTGAGGATAGCGATCTTCGTGTTTTAGCCTTTTGATTCTTCTATGAAGTTGTTAATCATTTATTTCCTAGTTTTAAATCTTTTTGTAGAGAATTAATTGAAGATGTTGATGATTATTTGTTTCCAAATTTTCTCCAACCTCATTCAAATGGAAGTGATTTCGTTGATGTTCTTGATCATTCGTTCATTGGTTTCTTCTCCAACCCCTTGTGTATAGAAGAGCGATAATTTTCCCAACAGCTATTGGTGAGGGCTTCATTTGAAGAGACAGAAGAGGAAAGGAAAGGAAAGCTGAAGGAATGGGAAAGCTGAAGAAAGAGAAAATGAAAGGAAAAAGGAAGGGATGCGAAAGTTGAAATGATATAACACGTGAAATAAATATGGAGTGTTAGAAAAGATATGGTACGTGACTGACAAAGCATTTAATTTTTTAAAACAGTACTCATAAGATGGCGTCGTTTTGAAATCTACTATGGGGAGATGACTTTTTTAAATGTTGAGAAAGAAAGAGGCAAAAAAAAAAAAAAGAATGGAAAAAAGAATTGGAGGGCATGGTTTCTTAGGAGTAGTGCCCTCAAAACTAGCTCTTTTCTTTTATGGTGGATGTATCTAAAGTCTTTCACTTTTTCTTTGCACCCAAACCAAACTCAAGTTCATCCCTAATTTTTTGTAATGCACATACTACATTTGAAATATTTTTTTTCATTTTGTACAAAGTAATTAGTTAAGATTACGACCGCTTGAAATGCTTCTTTTGAGGAAACAATTGGTAAAATAAAACTATCATTTGAATGATCATCATTAAATTTTGAAGCCAATGTATGTTCATTAATGTTTCCTCTTTAATACATGTGTGTGTACATTTTCATATGCTTACATAAAATTTTGAATTTTACCACATTCAATATTTTTTTTTTAAATCCCTACATATATTATGGTAAAAATATAATACAAATTATGAATAAATTAAAAAATATTCATTTATTGATAAATTAATAACATGTCTAAAATAATAATTTTTCTCGATTCCAACATTATTACTTTATGGAGATTTTAGTGTATATTAGAGCATAATTACACAAATTGACTCTCTAAATATAGAGCATATTACATTTAAAAACTCTCTTCAAAAAATGCCTTATAACTTCCAAATCACAAGTTTATTTTTTATATATATAAAAAATATTTTACAAAACTTGATTTATTTACATCTTCAATTATTTAAGGGAATCATTTTTATTTTCTCATAAAAGTTAAAATATTATTTATTAAAGAAGTTGGTTTAACTAATTAGGGTATTAAATCGGGCAGAGAATATCAACGGTATAGATTGGCTCTGATGTCATAACAACGAAAATCTTGGGAAAAAAAATTGCGTTCAAAGTAAGGTTCAGGAACCTCTTCATACACCAGTCCCCATGAACCTATTATTATTTGTAAAAGCACAATACAAATTGCCTCTATTTTCTCATAGTCAACTCTCCTCCCATCCACACCTACCCCTCCCACCACCCACAATGTCTTCAGATTGTGATCCCTTGATCCGGACACTCAGCCACCACCACTCCACCCCCACATTCCGATGGCCAAATCGTTGCAAAATATCATTTCGGAGGAGAAAACTGGCTACAATCTGCCTTGGTGGGAAGAAGTCTCGCGGCAGATTCTTGCTGATGAGAGTTTTTCGGCGAGTGAAAATGCGATGGTTGAAGTTGAAGCAATCGTCTATGTTTAAAAAGCTCAAACAATATTATCGAAATTTAATGAAAGACATTGTTGATGGGAGTGGTACAATCGAGTCATTCCAACAGAGGTTGCTTTTGGAGACATCTTTTGCCATTCCTGTTATGGGCCATTCCTTCAATTCATATCCTAACAATTTTTGAGTTGTTTCTGAACTGCAGAAAATGTAAGAATGTAGATATAAACAAATGAAAAAATTTGTTTACTTTAATTTGTTTGTGTGTGCATGTATGCCAATGTATTTATTAGCAGTTGCATGCATGTTGTTACAATTTGGCATTATTCTTGAAAATAAATGTTGTATACGTACAGTTAAAAATTGAATTATATGGAGGTGGAGGTGGTGGTGGTGACGGTGGTGGGAGGTTGTAGAGGACTGGTGGTATGTTGGGGATGGGGGTTCTACGGATGGCCAATGGGCAGGGACAATGCTAAAAAATTATGTTAGGTTGAGCTAAATTATATTTTGAAATGGACGAATATACTAAAAATAAAATAAAATAACATGATGATGATGATGATGATGATGATAATAATAATAATTCAAATAGTGTTTTCGTATATTAGGGGGGTGGGGGCATCTTTAGCCTAGGGGATTCGCCCCCCACATCCGTCCCTGCCAATGGTTGGGATAGAGTAGATTTTTTTTTCCTATTCCACATCTAGTAAAAAATGAAGACACGAGTTCTCTACATTGACGCTGTATAACAATTGAAGGGATGTGAATGAATTTGGTAGCGCGATAATTCTAGTAAAAAATGTTAGGGGTTCAATTGGTGTCTTAAATGCACTTGAATCGGAAGCACGAAAATCCAATAAATATAGATAAAATTTAGTCGGCGTCCAACCGGCCAAGGGCCAATGTTTAGAGACTACAATTGCAAATTTTCTATTTATGTGTATATTATACGTTATATAGCTGTTAAATTCATGTTCATTGCAATTTTCATTATTATTTCTTAACTATAAATATTATACATACATGTAAAATTGATTGAATAATATATACTATTCCATTTCCAGGAACTAAATTTTTTTAATTTAATGATTTAGGGTAGACATGATGAGTCATGATGTGCGATGTCGGTAATAGAAAACGAAATATTAAAAGTACAATAATCACAATACAATTTTTATTATATAATTTATTTATATAATAAATTTCATGTTCCTACTTATGCCAAGAAGCTAAATAAATAATCTTGATTAGATTATAAAATAATATATTTTAAAATTTCTATGTAAGAAATACGATGTTTCGTGATATACACGTCTGTTTGTTAATCAATATGGTTAATTAATATATCCTTTGTCTATATAGAATTAAGCGTGTTTATTAATGCAAGTTGCCCACGTGAATGCATATTGACCTGAAGTATGAATTATGGTAAAAATGCTCATATAATAGCTAACGTTTTTAATAAATAATAACGAATTCATGTCAGTAACACAAATTACAAGAAAAGATAACTAAAATTTAAATTTATTGATGGAATCGGTGTTGAAAAAAATGAACAACTCCTCCAAGGTTCATAAAGGAACTTAGCGTGAATTTAATAGGTTGTTCTAAATTTTGGCTTTAATTTACTTGATCAATCAACTGATTTTTATCCCAATCGGAGACTTGCCATGAGAAATTAAAGGAAAGTGCCATATGAAAATGGGAAAATTTTATGGATTTTACTACATGTACATCAAAATTGTATATAAGAGGTTAAACAATATGATTTGGAGGAAAAAATTAGATTAAAAAGTTGACTGTATTTTAAATTGACAAATGATGTAATTGACGGTGACATCCAAATTTCATTTGGGTCTCTAACCTTCTCAAAAGTGAAAATAGGTCTCGAACCTTTTATTTTTTACAACGTTGTCCTTATTCTTTAGAAATAGGAAATTGAAGGACCTTTGCATAATTTTCGTTCAGAACTCCCATAATTCACAATTGACCGATTTTCCAAAAAGGGTAAAATTGGCTTTCTCCTTATTTTTTCAAAACGGTAAAATAATTAGAAAAATAAATAAGAAATTGAAAAAATGAAAATCAATCATCATCTCAACCCGTGTTTAAAAAGTTTGCTTAGGGGCAAAACGCCCCACTTCGCATTTAGAGGTTTTTTTTTTCCAATTTTTAAACGATTGAGTTTTTTCTTTATCTCTTTCATCTTCCTAGGTGCATTTATTATTATTATTATTATTATTATTATTATTATTATTATTATTATTATTTTCCCTTTTTTTATTTGACTTTAATTTCAAATATTTAAAAGTTTTTATTTGTACAACAGTTAAAAATTACTTTATCTTAAATAAGATTTAAGATATGGTGCTATATATATATATATATATATATATATCACATTATTATGATCTCGAGACTCGTTATTTTGTTGTAAACTCCAAAAGAATATATGAAATTCTTATAATTCTATTAAGTAGGAGTTGTCTAATTGAAAATTAAAATTATGAAAAATATTTTAATTTTTTTCATTTCAAAAACTTGAAAATTGTATAATTGACTAATGGTAGAAATTATTAAGTAAACATAGTATTTTATAATTTTAGATGTTTGACAAGTATTATTTTAATTATTAAATAATTTTTAAAATAATTTAAAATTTAAAATAATATTAAAATAAGAAAATGTTTTTTTACGCTTAGGCTCGCTTAAGCTTGTAAAGCTTGAAATTTCGCTTCCACATCGAGTCAAACTTTACGTTTTTTAAAACACTATTCTCAATACACCCAGCCCAGTCCAGCCCCCAGCCCATTGAAAATTTTTTTGTAAAAAACAAAATTTTCTGTAAAAAAAAAAAAAATTCTTGTGTAAATTTTTTTTTTTTTTTTAACGTATTAACCCGACATGTACTCCGATCCTAGATCGTCCCTGAATACACCCAACTCCACCCAATGGCTAAATCACCAACGGGAACTGAAAATGGACCACTGTTGTCACCACCCAATGGCCAAATCATCAGTGCTACTATCTCCAATGCTAAAACCAGCTTGATGATTGCCACCACTATACCGTGCCCATTCACTATTCCAAGAGCACTTCATTCCTAGAAGCTCAATACAAGACTTCAGCGGAAATCCTGACAAAACTTGAATGCACAAACCATATTGTACATAAAATTATGTATAAAAAAATTGTTATAAATTAATTTTTTGTTAAAAGTAGAAAGCAGATAAAACTTATTGTGATTGTGAAACTGCACATCTTGTAATTGACTATCCGAATGTTGTTGGAAAAATTGGTTTAGTTAGTTGATTTGATCAACATTTGACCAATTATTTAAGTGGGTCCCGTTAGTTGGACAAAAGATCTCTTCCGTTGAATGTATTTTACTCCACGATTAGATTAATGCAATGCATTTATGTTCTCAAAATCAATTTAGGATGAACGAAAAATTAAGGATAAAAGATAACTACTTAAAGTTGAAATAAATTGGGAATAAAAATTGGTGAAATATTGAAAAAATTCAAACCCATATGGAAAAACTAAAAGATTAGAAACTACTTTATATTACTTAAGTTTGAGATTTGGGTTTGGACTTTAAAGGGTGTCAATAGTTTTTGAAGGGGAGATGACCTACATAGTTTTTGAAGGGGAAATGACCTACATACTAGTAGATTGAGCTAAAACCCACACAAGATATCGCCATTGTTCGACCGGTTGGCTCGTAATGAGCATAGGCACGAGTTATTTTTCGTAGGTTTGGCCAAATTGGTGTATATATATTTTTAGTAAAATAATATTTGAATTATATTATTTTATTATTAAAATTAATTATTTATTTATTTTCCTCGGACTTTTTTGTATTCGACACGTGTCGACTCTAGATTTGGCAGTTGACTGTTAAACTGCCTATCTAAATAGATTGTGTCTATTCAAGACACAAATTTTCAACTTTTATATGTAAGTCCTTATATGCCAGATTTTATTCATCCTATAATCAATCCCTATTTTCTCTCTTGCGAATTATATTACTTCCTTTCTGCATTATTCCATCTTGTGCATTTCAATCCCGAATACTATTTTCGTGTATTTTAGTCCTCTAATTTAAGAGAGATCAAAACATTAGTAGGTTTGTCAGGTCTTGTAATTGGGAATGTTATTATTATAAGTCAAGGTCGTTATATCTTAGAAGATAAGTGCCGAATGACCGTCATCACCGGTGCAAGATATTATTGTCTTAAGAAGAAAGAGTTGAACTCTACCTCAACCATTAATCATTCTATTTTATTTTGTTCATTCTGTAAGTTGAAATTCTGCCCAATTGTTTATTAAATTATTGCACAGTAAAATCGATATTTATCCAATAATTCCTTAATTACTTGCTAATTTATATTTTGAAATTTTATTAGATTATCGCAAGTAATACTACATGTGTCAGATCCCCTACTAATGCTTACACGGAGAAATCGAAAAAACTCACGAGAGTGGATTTTCAGAGATGGAAACAAAAAATGTTGTTTTATCTCACAACTATGAATTTGGCGAAATTCGTGAGTGAAGATGCGTCAACTGTTGAGTAGAAGGAAACAAATTCTCAAAACGAACAACATTCGATGCATAGAGTTATAGTGATTTCTTGTGCAGAAACTAGATCTTCAATTGACTTGAGAAGTATACAGTTCGGTCAAGACAGTTAAACTACTGTGAAAATTATTGGAAAAGAAGTACAAAATAGAAGATATAGCATTGAAGAAATTTGTTGTAAGAAAATTCCTAGACTTCAAAATGATAGATTCTAAAACAGTGATGAATCAAGTTCAAGAGTTACAAATTATCTTGCACGAGATACATACAGAAGGTATAAAGCTCAGTGAGTCATTTCATGTCACTAATATTATCTAGAAATTACCACCAATGTGAAAAGATTTCAAGAACTACTTGAAACACAAAAGCAAGGAAATGTTACTTGAAGATTTGATTGTAAAATTAAGAATTGAGGAAGATAACCGAAATTTCGAGAAAAACATCTAGGAAGCAACAAATGGAGATTAAAGTCAATTTGGTAGCGCTAAATACTAGTAAGAAAAAATAAAGCACTCTGATAATGGTAAGCAAAAGAGTAAGGATAAGAAATTCAAATGAGATTGCTATAACTGTGATAAACCTGGTCACATCGCAAAGGATTGCCGACAAAAAAACCAAAACAAAAGGACCAAGTACACTTGATCGAGGAAGACAAATCGTTGTACTTGAGTTAATGCTCTCAGATATTGTATTTGAAGCAAACATAGTGGATAATATGAGAGAATAGTTCGTAGATACTGGCGCTATTCATCACGTTTGTGCAGATAAGAAAATGTTTTCATCGTACGCTCCTATCAATGGACAACAACTACTCATGGGCAACTTGCGATATCAAAATTCGTTGGTCTAGGTAAAGTAGTACTGAATATGACATCGGGCAAATAAGTAACCTTCATCGATGTGTTGCATATTCCTAATATTCACAAGAATTTGGTATCTGGAGCTTTGTTAAGCGAAATAGGTTTAGGCTAGTATTTGAGTCTAACAAATTTGTACTCATCAAAAATGGCATGTTTGTGGGCGAGGGATACTTAGCCAATGGGCTATCCAAAATGAATATGTACTTCGTGATTTTGATATTAATAGAATTAAATATTCTACTTACTTAATTGAGTTTTCTAATTTATGGCATGAGAGATTTTGACATGTTAATGTTAATACTTTACGTAAATTAGTAAGTTTCGATTTATTACCTTCTATTTTATTTGATCAAAATCATCAGAGCGAAACTTGTGTAGATGGTAAATTAGCCAAAACAGTCTTATTCAGTTGAAAGGAACTCGAATCCTCTAGAACCAATTCACAGTTATTTAAAGTTTGTACAAACTAGAGAAGGTAAAAAAAATTTACTACTTTTGTAGATGATTGTACAAGGTACCATTATGTCTATTTGTTAGGAAGTAAAGATGAGACCTTAGAAGCATTTAAGTAGTACAAGTTGAGGTTAAGAATCAACTTAGCAAACGAATAAAAAATATTCATAGTGATAGAGGTTGAGAATATGGAGCATCATTTGAAACATTTTGTTTAAATTACGTGATTATTCATTAAACTACAACTCCTTATTCACCTCAATCGAATAGTATTATTGAACGCAAAAATTATACTCTAAAAGAGATAATAAACGCTATGTTGATTATTTCTGCTTTACCTCACAATTTGTGAGGGGAAAGCAATTCTCACAGCTTACCAAATTATAAATAAATTACTACATAAAAGTATAAACGAAACTCCTTATGAGTTATTGAAAGATCATAAACATTCGTACAAATACTTAAAGTGTAGGGGTGTTTGGCTAAGATAGAAATACCAAAGTCTAAATAAGTTAAAATATGACCGTCGACTGCATATTCATTGGATATGGTAATAATAATAGTGCTTATCAGTTCCTCATACATAAGTCTAACATTTCGAATGTACATGAAAATACTATTATTGAATCTAGAAATGGTGTATTTTTTTAAGACACTTTCCTTGCAAGGATAGGAAAGATATAAGTTCGCAAAAATGAACTTATGACACTACAATTGGTAATCATCAAAGTGATAAAGAAACCAAAAAGTAGTAAAATGACTAATATAGCTAAATCTTTTGGTCTAGATTTTTAAATTTATTTGTTAGAAAATGAACTAGGACATTTAATGAAGCAATTTCAAGCCTAGAAGCTCTATTTTGAAAAGAGGCTATCAATAGTGAAAATGATTCTATTATGCAGAATCATACCTGGGAGTTGGTAGATTTCCGACATGGTTACAAATCGTTAGGTTGCAAATGGATTTTGAAAAGATAATTAATGGTTGATAGATCAATTAACAAATATAAGGCTAGATTGGTAGCTAAATGATTCAAACAAAAAGAATGTCTTGATTTTTTCAATATATACTCACCATTGACAAGGATAACATCTATTAGAGTATTAATTGCAATCCCAGCTGTTATGACTTGTTACTAGGGATTGCCACGTGGCCATCAAAACTAAGCTGTGGGACCCTACCCAACCGAACCGACTTGAATCCTTCTAAATACGCACTCTGAAACACCATTATCTGAGGCCCTGTTGTTCAGCCGAGGCCCCTTGCCGAGGCCCAAGTCATTCTGAGGTGCCTCATCGATCCGAGGCTCTCCAGCTCAGACGGCCCACGTACAAAGATTGAATTCACGATGAAGATCTTTTTCGAATGATTGATGAGACCTTTGTAAAAAGTATATTTGTGTCATGTCTTGTCAATGTAAGAACATTAAATACTTTGAAAAGCTCAGAAGATCAACTTGATGGTTAGGACTTGATGTTTTGGCCTAGAAGATGAGGCCACGTGTAATTTGATCCAATGATCACTAATAGATGGCTAGGACTTGATGCCTTGTCTGGGAGATAAGGCTACGTATAATTTAATCCAAGGGTCATCATTCTATTTGTAACACTATAAAAAACCCCCCACCATGTAACAATTAAGGACTAATGGAATTTCATACACTTGAAGCAATATATTTCTCTCTCATAGACTCAATAACAATTTCAGATTTAGTTCTTAATGATTGATTCTTATTTTATCACTGGATCTCGAGCGAAAATGTCTCGTATCGTTGAGCTACTCCCACGTCCAATCTCGGAGTGATCTCCACAATTGATCCACATTTACGTGTTGGATTTAGCTTGTGCATGCAAGAGTGGGCACAACATCTGTTGGCAGCATTTTTTGAGGTCAACAGATTGGCGCTGTCTGTAGGAAATCGCACTATAACCACGAGCAACCCCGTGGAAGAAGCTTACAAAGGAAACAGTTTGGGGCATCCCCCTTGAAAAATGATTTGTTCTTGAAAATGAACAAGAGGAAGCCCCCAGATTGAACATATTCAAAGAGTTAGGCTTGAAAGAAGATGAACTCAGAAGGTAATGTCACCCATAGGCGTGTGAGGGAGAGTGGGGATAAAGTCCCAGCCACGGTCACCCCTGCGGGTCGGCATCGGCCTCCCCACCACCATAGACGAGGCAGGAAAAGACTAGCGGCTCAGCTCATGAGAGAAATGGCAACAATGACAGCCAACATAAGGAGCATCACCAATCAAAATTTAGCCATGCAATAATTACTGATGCAGGCGCAAGGTCATGGAGGACGTCCTATTCCATTCGCCCCTTAGGAGCAATACCAACAGGAAGAAGTTCAAAGACAAATAACTCATCCTCCCAGGTACGCCAGGGGAATCAGCCCCATTGAAAGGGAAGTAGGAGTTGTCTCTTCAAACTGCGCCTCTGGCCGACCCACCAAGGCCCCATTTAATATGGAGGATAACTTTCCTCCAGAATACAAACCAGAACATAGGCCTTAGAGATTCGTCAGCGTGTTTGATCGACTAAGTCCAGCAGAACCGAGGCATAGGTAGCGACATGAAATACCAGCACCATGAAGCAGGCCCCACCTCCTGAGACTTGGCAACCAGAGGAAAGACAAGGATATGCCCCCCAAATAATGCAGCCTCGGTAAGAGCGGCGAATGAGGGATGAGGAGACGGGAAACCAGGTGGGACCTTCTGCACCACAGCCAAGGTATGAGGCCGACGTGAATTATGACTCGCATGGCCCCCAAAGATCTTGCAACTTGGATGATGATGATGACAACCTCCCATTTTCGCAAGAGTTGAGGAATGCTCAGGTCCCAAACCCATTTTCGCAAGAGTTGAGGAACGCTCGGCCCCAAGCCACTCCCTGATGCCCAAGATACCAAAGTACGATGGAAGAGGCGACCCAGCTAAGTATTTGAATAGCTATAAAACCCACATGAGCTTGAGAGGTGCCACCCCAACTGTAAAATGCAGGGCTTTCCATCTAACTCTTAGTAGAGCAGCTGAAATTTGGTATAGCAGGCTACCGCTTGGGAGCATCAGAAGCTGGCTAGAGTTTAAAACCACCTTTTTAAAGAGATTTGTTGTAAGCAAAGAAGGGGAGGTCCCCATTTATCGCCTTCAGGACATGCGGCAGCAACCCAGTGAGATTCTGAAAAGTTTCCTATCCCGTTTCACGGACGAAATGACATATTGTGTTCAAGTCACTGATCGGGAGGCTTTATCAGCTTTAAGAGGGGGCTTAAACATGAACACCTTTTTTTGGAGGGATGTCCAGAATCGAGACCCAACGACCTATGACGCGTTGTTGGAAATGATGAGGTAAGAAATTATCAACGAGGAGTTGATTGACCACAGAAACAGGGCTAGTCAAGGCCTCCAGCCTCAGCAGAGGCAGGGCGGAAGAGGACCAACCTCCCATTTGATGGATCATCAATGGAAGCAGGCTGGCGGTGAAATCGCCCCCAGCTCAAGGCAGGCGATGGCCATAGCCACCTTGAATGCGGTGCCCACACTAGCCTATGAAAATGTCGTACCGAAACTGATGTTCGACGAACCGAACTAGCGCAGCAGGCTCCTCGAAGGGGACGAGGCCGAAGAGAGGTTCGAGACCTAGAGGTAGGCAAAACCCTCCTGAATACTGAACATATCACCATTCTTACGGTCATGACAAGATAAACTGTAGAGATATTGCCCACCACCCTAGCGGGCAAGCCCCCAAAATGACCAATGAAGTGATTCACGACAGAGAAATAGACCCCCGCCTAGGCGTGACCTTGAGCCTAGACATGATGAGGTCACTACCCGCCATATGGAAGTCTCTCCCCGATGAAGGAGAAAACATGAGGAGGAAAGATCAAGGGGTGGATAACGAAGGGAATGTCAAACTCGAATAGACAATGCGCCCAAACATGAAAAAACATAATTTTTGGAGGCCCTTATGTTGGAGGAGAAACAAGAAATTCCTAGAGGAACTATGC
>CAIGRP010049838.1:0-12836 GCA_903798385.1 Fraxinus cuspidata
AGGTTGGAAGCTAGAAAACACACCCGAAACATGGTCGGGAAGATTTGTGAAACATTCTGAGAAAAAGATGATGTGAATGGAGTTCTGCATTTTGTTACTAGCATGTACCTTTTGTAAGGACCTGAAAATTCTTGCTTTGATTTTGCAACCCCTGTTCTATAGTTTGTGTTTTCTACTTTCAGTTAACGAATACGGGAAAACTGATATCTGAAAAAAAGATTGAATTTTTATCAGCTCAAGTTTGTTGTTTGTGATGCATATTTATCAACCTTTGTATAGGATGGATTTAATGAAACTGTTGGGTGTATTGAAGAAAGCAATCCAGCAAGCTAAGGAGGAGGATGATAATCCTTGCCTGGTTTTTCCTTGTGAGAGGAAACTTACCTATGGGAATTCAAGATTTTAAGTTCAACAAGGTGAGAGCATTCGAGTAATTTGGTTAAATGAATAGCGTTCGAGACAGGGACGAAGGAATACACCTCCGACATCTTCGACAAATAGTTAATGTTATCGTGGTGCAACACTTCCACAAGCTCTATAACAAGTTCTTGTGTCGTAATCAATGTCGACGAGTGAGATAACAATTATTCAATATATTATCTCAAATGTTTATAGTTTAAGTTCACCTACCATTTATTTTCGAGTATTTAACGTGTCGTGATTTTCAGGGTAAATATCGCCCTGTAAATATAAATATAACTAAAATTCTTTACATCCCTAACAAATTTGAAAACAAACAATAAGTCCCCGTTTGGGTTAAGAGAGTACAAAATAGGATTAAGCAGTGAAAAGAAAAGTATTCTATGTACCAAATGAGCACAATTTTGAGTTTAAATTTTGCATCCAGCAATTTAATCAACCTTTGCCACTGAATTAAGAAGAATAAGAGCCATATATCTACATCAAGGGTGAGGTTACACTACAAGAATATATTGAGACAATTTGAATACATCGGAAACAAGGTTGCTTAATATAAATAACAACAAAATGCTCAACTTCACTCCATCCTGCAATGTTTATTTCCAAATCTTAAAACCTGTAGAAGTAAATAGTAATGAACTCCTTGAGAAACGTGTAATAAATGCATCAATAATCACAAAAACAAACTTCAATCACAACTATTACTGCCAACTCAAATAAAGTTAACAAGATAATGAAAATTACAGTTTTATTAGATTTATGCTGTGCAAGGACGAAGAAATAGATATATTTTCTTAAAAGATAGTCAAAAGCTCAGAAGCACGAACACGCTGCCGGCATCGATGTATTAGTATCCGATACGTATCGTACACCGGTACGTCTCCGACACGTCATCGACGCGCGTTAGAGTTCCTTGAGGAGTGTCGGAGACGAAGAAATGCAGATGGCTGGAAGAAAACACGAGTGGAAGAAATGAAGACGATGACAATGAAGAGGAAATATGACTGTGAAGACTGAAGAAGAAAAGAGGAAATGAAAAGACTAGTTATAATTTCCGGTCCAGCCAGACCGCACAACCGGCGGCCAGTACCCTTGATCAGGCCGGGTAGATTAATTTGTTAGAAATGTAGCCCCCGATTTGACACACATTTTATTATAATACACTCTTTCAAAACTCATTTTCAACTACACATTCTTCAATAAAATAATATTTTCTATCACATCAATAATTTTTCCTTACCTTTTAACCACATATTTCTCATCATATCACTATTTAAAATACATTTTTTCCTCAATAATATCCATCAAACACCCGATTTTGACCGAGTTAACTTGACCGGTTTGATTGGATTTTGAAATCACCTTGCAAATTTTTTAGGCCCAATAACATTAAATGCACTGTAAAATTTATTGTTTTAGTATATATTTAATTTACATTTTTTTGCAATTTTATCCTTTAACAAAGCAACATGTAAAATTTTTTGTGGATTAATTTTTTTAGCTTACCATTTTACGCACCCCCACCCCCACCCCCATATAAAAAATCAAACTTACAAAAGAAGTTAAATCCCTTTCTTCCTCATAGTGGCCCACGAAAATTGCAACAGAAATTCAAAACATCCACTTCAAGTTTTTCTTTGTTCCTTCATCTTTTTCAACAATTTCATCAACCCACATTTCAAGAATCATTTACTTTAGACTATTAAATTAAAAAGGTTGAAAAATTAATATTTTAATCAACGTGTCGGCGATGTATTGTGTAGGAACTTTTTCAAAAAAGCGCATGTCGGTGTGTCCGTGTCAGTGCTTCTTAGGTCAAAAGGATGGTCTAGATCTAAAGGAAGTCAAAGGGTTGGGGTTCCAGTAGCAGATTTGATGTCTACGATGAGCATTGCCCAAAGTCCAGTGCACACGCAAAACCAGCTCAGGATTTTAAACATCCTGTAGGATTTAGGTTGCCTTCCTCTAAAATGGTGAGTACAAAAGTACGCAAAATTACTTGCATTTAAGTGTGGACAGATGCCACATGCCACTCCATCGTCCAAAGAAGAGTTTATTTATTAGGGTAAAGCACGAAGGAGATTCGCAAGGGGATAAAGATGAAGACAACTTCCAACTCCTTTGATTCAGAAGAATACAATCCTGAATATTTGGAAGAAGATGAAGTGGACACTTCTTTATTCTCCGTTGTTGGCGCAAATTCAAAAGCAAAGAAAGAGAGCAGGAACATATATTTTTCAGATGCCACTACCCCGAGAAATTCTAGCACACAAACTCATTGTTGATGGTGGTAGTTGTGTGAATGTCGTTTCAGAAAGTCAGAATTTACCCAGCTTCCTGTTGAACCACGTCCTCAACCTTACCTTACAAGGTATCATATTACCTCTTTTATTTCCTGTAGTGCATACAAGGAGGATATTTGGTGCAACACGATTCTAATGGAAGTTACACACATACTTCTTAGAAGGCTTTGGCTTTATGATCACAATGTAAGTCATTGTGGTAAAAAAAAAATTATGTACACATTTATGCTCAAGAACAAAAGGATCACTCTCAAACCAACAACTACTGCTAAAATGGACAGATACAAGCTTACGAATTCATTAAATGTCTGCCTTAGCATGTAGGACATAATTATCAACTCAGATAATTTCAAAACAAAGTTATTCGATAAACAGGTCAACTACAGGTATTTAAACACTTATAGGAAGTATAAAGATAAACTTTTTCAGTATAATAAAATACCCCAACCTCTGACATGGATTGCTATTTTAAAGACAACAAAATGCAATAATTCAAAGATGTGAGGGAAAGAATTTATAGACAAAACCTCAATTAGCGACGAGCAAAAATTCCATATAGAGGACCAGCAGCGCGTCGTCTCCCCTGGATCATACAACTACATTTGGTGAATTTTTTCACATAAATCTGCATAAAATTTCAGAGCATATTATAAGTTACTTATGCACCTTCTCTGTATTGAACAAGTCCTCTGCTATAGCTTCCATTTGTTTCCGCTTTTTCTCCTCCTTCACAGATTCAGCAACATCCTCATTTCCGTAGTCAGATTCTCTAGCAAAATACAATATGAATCAAAATGTCAACTTGAATTCCAGAAAGAAAGCAGAACCAACAATAAGAGCAGAGAAGTGGATCATACTCGTATGGATACTTCGAAAATGGGATAAGGTTGTGGAAGCTATTGCCTGATGGAGTTCTCATCTATATATATGCCATGATGTCACAACATCATGAATAAAGAATCAATTAATTATTGTATAAGACAATGAATCAAAAAAGACAATTTTATCGCAATATCATGGTTTTTAAACAAGCAACCGTAATTGCGCGTAAGCCAAGAGATGTGAAGACAAGGAACTGCAAAAAAAGAAACAAACAAGAATAAAACCAGTCCTTATCTTCAAATAAGTAAAAGGAACAAGGTTTTCCCTCATTATTAACTGACAAATCCTGTTGAAAGTAAGGGAACCAAACAGCTATAAGCTTTTTTTGCTTGAGTGTGTGGGTGCAATGAGTGACGGGTTTGTAAAATTAGAAACAACCAACATAGCATACAGTAGAAAACATGAATAGAAAAAACCAAGTGGTTTAGAATAATCAGAGGACATATGAAGCTCATATATCCAACCTAAGTCTTCGTTACAAGATTTTAATAATTAGGAGTCAGTTACCTTCCTGAAGAGTTTGAAATTTGTGACCGCACTACTTGTTGAAGAATGGCCTGGAGCTGGTAACTTAGAATCTCTCACTATTAGGTCTTGGCTGTATATAATATCCAGCTTCCCACTTTCAGATATGTCAATACCATCTTTTCTTGACACTTTATTGTCAGTGCAATTAACGCTATTGGGCTCAAGAGCAGCACGATTAGAAGGTATAAATCCTTGGCTATCATGTTTAATGGTTTTGATTGTGCTCATAGCTGTATCCCCTTTATTGTCCTGATCAATAGAATCTATAATGTTGACGACACTTTCTGCTCTGCAATAATTTTCAGCAGATTCAGCCTTGTGGATATTTCTCTCTTGTTTGCTTTCACGTTCAGCAGACTCCATTGCACAAACTGCAGCTGATGCACGAATCGAAGTGGCAGTTTCCATGTCAACATCAGAATCTGCTACCACAGTTTCGTCGGTGGAGCATGAAGAGGTGACCAGCACTGCAAAATCCCACATGTATGATACATTACTAAATGAAGATTTGCTATTTCCCAATACTGGGCGTATCTTGTAAACATCCAGCTGGATATATTCACACTGTAAAATCATTGGAACATTTTGAACTTATCACCTTACATTTTTGTTTAGCAATATAAAGACAACCAATAGAAACCATTAAATTCAGAAACTATTGTGTTGGCTCTCTCCTTGTCACATGAAAAATTCACTCACCTGACATTTTTGTTTAGCATTATAAAGACAACCAATAGAAACCATTAAATTCAGAAACTATTGTGTTGGCTCTCTCCTTGTCACCTGTGAAAAATTCACAAGTTCCTAGCTACTTGAGGACAGGCTGAAATCCTCTTCGAGCAAGAGAGCAGATTACACATTGCAGAATTAGGCTTGTTATTCAGGATGTCTCATAGCACAATAATGCTTGATGAATTTTGTCCACGTGCAAACGTATGCAAGCATTTATTCTTGTTGTTTCTGCATCCTACGAAAAGCAATCTACTACCCTTTTATTTTATTTTTCCGATTCTTCAATAACCAAACGTCACCTGAACCAACTCAACAGAACTCATCTGTTTGAATCTAAAATCAGAACTAGATTATGTCCCCCTCCTATTTGAAGACCTGAAGCGCCACTGTACATCAACAGGGAATTTTCAAGATCAATTGTTTTCTCCTCATGACCAATTCTGAACTATTATTAAAAGTGGCAATTGTATTAAAATCCCAGATGATCTTCCTTAGTCTGAAGTCCATCTGTGATGTCCTCAAGATAAGAAAGGGGGATCTAAAAAGTGAATTTCTTGCATAACATGAAATTGCAAGAGAATATGGCCATGGATGAATGAAAAGGTGATATAGTATGCCAAACAGCTCTACCAAGGCCCTGTTTTTCTGCCAGTAGTTATAACCCTGCAGATCATTAATTAGTCAGTCTCTTGCAATGCGATTGGTTCTTTTATAAGGCTGGAGTAGTATATTCGTGTAGAATGTAGTAGGAGCGTTGGTTGCCGACAATCCCAATAGTCACAACAAGAGAAAGGTCATGGGTTCTAATCGGCCAACAGGCCTATTAGGGGAAGGGAGGAATGTTGAAGCAAAACCAGCTTAGCGTAATTCCTATGTGCTTAGAAGTGCTTCAATTGCTAGAAGAGCCTAATCTACATGGCTAAAATTTAATGACGTTGCTGGATTCTGACAACATAAATCATTAGGATAGTCAGTGGCACTAGTGATTTTGATACGGTTGACATGTATACTTTGTGTATCATATTGTACATGCATTGCACCCCTCAAGTGTGAAATAATTACATTTTAATAAGGAAATGAAAAATCAGGGTTGATTAGTAATAGTGCACAATCTTACCAGGTGCTGATACAATAATAGATTCATCCAGATGTCCAGATAAAACAGCTGAAATCAAATCCATCTCATTCATCTTTGGCAGAGAACTAAATTTACGACAACACTCAGTGCTACTTGGCAATCCAGTTGGGGTTACACGCACTACGTGGTTGTTTCCACCTTCTAAGCCCTACAAAGAGCACATCAAGTAAAATAAATAACAAGGAAAGTTTCTAAACAATATATAACTTTGATAAGATGTCAATATTTGTTATTAATTACAATCATTACAATACAATACATTAACCATAACCACCTAGGCAATTGATAAGAGATAAATGCGGCTCCTTAAGCTACTCCACATTAAAGTAAACTAGTATGCTGCCCAATTATTGTGAACATTAACAATCGTCCCCATACCCATGGCATTGCTTCCCTCACACAACCTCCGCTACCCAACCCATCTGCAACTCTATAGTGCTTGATGACACACCTCCCTCTACACTGCTGGATTCTGTCCTTCCTTCCGTGCTACCCCCACTCCATATTTCACTTCTAACCAATCCAATACCCCAGCAAATCATAAAGCTGTGGAGCACACACCCATACCACATGTTAAAATTATTTAGTTAAGATTTCTTAAATGATGGAAAAGCGGTTTATTTCAACATATTTGATGCCTTTGTTTCTAAGAGAAAATATTAGTGCTGGATTGAGTAAGGAATTGTTTGTAAGTACATCCTAGATTGTGGAGACAAAGAGTCACCACAAGTTATTCAAGTGTCCACTATGTTTTTTGTACCAACTTGGTGATAACCAGCTTTCGCATCTTAGCAGTTCCAGAGCCAATGAACGTTCACTAAAGAGTTTGTATTTGTCATAGGTAACATGGAGATTTTGGAGGTTGTCAATTTCAAATTGCATAGGCGTTAATTATCAGCAAAAATGATTTTGGATGTAAGCACACAGAGAGAGAGAGAGAGGGAGAGGGAGAGGGAGAGGGAGAGGGAGCGGGAGAGGGAGAGAGAGAGGGAGAGAGAGAGAGAGAGATTAATGAAAAGAATTAGAGAAAGAACTAGGTTTTCAATTAACCTTCAAACTCTTCACTACTTCAGTGTCAGTTATGCAAGTTCAGGTGCAATTGGAAAATGTGATCAACTTATTAATTGTAGAATTATTGGAAGATTTAATAATTAGTTTGATGATCTGTCTGCATTATTAGGGGCTGAGATCGAGGAAATTTACCGCTAACAGATCAGTTTTTGGTTCCCCGAGTTTAGGGGATTCTGGTAGCCTGTTACCAAATCCTTAGATAGAAGTTTTCGTTTTTATCTTTTATGTTTTAGATAGGATCGATTCTATTCTAGGTAAATTGTAAATATCCCTAGAAATTAGACGAGTATAATCGTCTATTTAAAGGGGAATGTAATTCTTTATTCAATATAGTGGAATATTATGTTTTTCTTCCACAAACGATATTAGTTTATCAAAAAACTGAAAACAGTTTACATGTATATGAAAGTATGTACATGTCGTATGCATTATTCTGGAATGGATTTGATCTGCTGAAGAAGTTTCAATCATGGAAGATAAAGGACAAAAAGGGAACTACAACTCACATACTTGGCTCTCTGGCTCTAGAGCTTCTACATAAATAACTTTTGCACCACCAACATCCAATAATAAAGGCAACTTGTCCTGATATTTATACTGTGGAAAAAAATTCAAAAAACAGCATGAAGCATTGAAATACCCTTCAAATTTATGTAAAAATTGTGTCAAGCAGCAGAAATTACAGTATAAACCAGAAGCATAGTAAAATGTGTATAATAAAGATATAATTATAGCAGGATTCCAAAGAACATACTTCGCTTCATTTCATGGTAAAAAAAAATGAATTGTTATCAAATATAAGCATGTGGGCATGTAGGAAAATAAAGAAAGGAATTATTTTTGCATATCTAAATAGTGTCAAAACAACAAAAGGAAAGAAATTATGCAGAAAACAAAACACATCACATATTTTTCGTCATTGTTTTTTTAAGAAGAGTAACTAAAGTAACACTAAAGACAAATCTAAAATTATAACATTCATGAGCATGCTCTGCTATTATGATGCGGAACCACCTGACCAAAATCGGCAAAACATGTCTCAGAAACTTCCCTTAAAACGTGTTTCGGAAAATAGTTTCGAGAACATTCCAGAATGCCCCTTATATGTCGTAACTATGAATAGATTCTTTTACCGAATATAAAAGCAATTATAAATCTTTTATATTAGACCACTATACTTGCTCACCTTTATATATGTAGACGAATGTACAGGTTCATCCATATTGTAGTTTTCTCAAATCATGCAAGCAGACATGTGTATATATCCATGTGCGTGTAAACACACGTATAATGAATAACAAGATATTAACCAACGTCCCCACCCCATATTTTTTCTGAAGCCAACAAAAACATGAAAGAAATTGAAAGCTGAAAGCATGAAATTTTTAAAGTGCTCAAAAGCATCACCTTGTGTAATGGTTCCAACAAAAAAGTATATCGTCTCAAACAATGTTCTCGAGATTGAGGATCTGTGACTTTGACTGACAGCCCTTCCAACATCAAAGTTGGAGCATAACTGAGAAAAAAAGACTTTCCTTTGCTAATCACCAAGAAAAAGTATATTTCCAGTACTGTGCATATAACAAGTTGTCCAACAAATGATGTGATTTACTACAATACTTACGAGGCGGAGCTTGGAACTTCAGTGCATATACCTTTTCCTGCAATACACTGTATATCATAGTTTACAGATTAGTTGAATATCATGTTCATAGTCCTAGTAGCATGCCCTGAATGCAAGTTCTCAAATTGTAGAATTAGAATATTATCCTTGGTGAAAATAAGATCTAAATAAATACATGTAGCCCCTCTTTAACAACTTAAGCTGTTAGATGAAGGTTAATATGGTAGCAAAGCCATACAAAAGACCTGCACTGGGTTCGAGTCATGCCGTCGCCCATTTATAAAAAAAAGTGCACGTTAGGTTTTGATAGAAAAAAATAAATCCAGCCTACACGTGAAAGGAGCATGTTGAGGACAGGATTTAAATAAATCCATGTAGCTACTCTCAAAAAGCTTAAGATGTTAGATGAATTGGTTGACATTCCTCGTATTTACAATCTTGCCCTTTTATTCTTACACGGTAACATTAACAAGAGCCAAAAGATACTCTATTGCAGTACTGACAGTAGGCAAACAAAAAAATTAACTCTAAAGCATCACAATACATATTTTTTTGTCTTCTATGTACAGCTGCACAATACAGCATTGACAATGTAAAATTTTAGCTTTAACACTTTTAGGATAGCTAAGAAATAACTTAATGAATTGCAGATAATGGGTGTGAAGATACCTCAACCCAATCACATCGGACCAGGGGTACTTTAGCCATTATAGAATCAATGGCCTCACAAGTAATAGAACTGAAGTCATCAACAAGAACATGTGTACACTGCAATGTCCACGTATGAGTCAAACTAGCACCTACATGGGCATACATATTAATTATTTGGAATCATCAAAAGAGTGTAATTTGCAGATACTTTGAACTGTGACCTTGGGACTGTTGCAAGATGCATGAAGAACCAGATGGAGAAAAAAAATTCAGGCAAATATTTAAAAAAAAACAGAAAAACAATTTTGACCAGAATTTCAACTTTTCACATTTTACTAGCTTATTTTTTGCATTCAATACAAAAGCTCGGCTTCTTGTTGTGTTTTGTACCTCTTTTTGCATTTTTGTTATTCTTCGTTTTTCTAACACAAAATTGATGCTTATTTTGTTCTTCCAAAATTCCTCACATGAACACATTTGAACCATATCAATTCCAATATTTTGTACACCTCTTGAACTTTCTTATCAAAGTAGATAAAAAATTAAATTGTTCAATAGATGAATTCCACATCTAACAAACCCTTAGTAAGATATATAATTGGATGGAAAGGGAAGTATGCATGTTCAGAACTTTGCAAAATTATCCAGAAAATTATATTTGAAAATGTATATAAATTGAGTGTAAATAAAACTAATATGATCATTGAGGTGATTTATTCATGTTTGCTTTGTCTTTAAATGGTCAAAAGTAAGGATGATGCAACTGTAAGAGCTACACTAGAATGGTAGAAGAAAAAATAAAACAAAATTCTCTTCAAACCTCAAAATAATATAGAAAATCACTAACCAATTGAAGATATCTTGTCTTGCAGTTGATTCACTTCTGTACGCTTAGATGAGCACATGAAAAATATGAAGGGAACAAAACAAAACCTGGCAGATAGATGACCCATATTCTCCATTATAATGTCGTTACGTTATATTTTCAAAATCATTAATCACACCGCAATAGTAAGAACAAGAATTCTAAAACCATATAAGATTAAAAAAAATTGTAAAATATATTTTATGAAGAGTAAAATGAATACTCAACCAGGGAATCCTAACATCTGAAAGGACAAAAAAATTCCGTCTACATTACCTGTATGTTGCATTACCAGTTCCAAAAGATACCATGTCTCCATCCTTCAGTATGGTTTCTTTATGTGGAAACTCATGAACTTTTTCCTTTGAACCCATATTCTTGTTGATGAATGTTCCATACTTAGAGCAGTCTCGGATCCTGACTTTAGAGGAATTATTTGAAGATTTCTTGTATGAAAGATCTACAGATATCATTTCATCTATGATAATTTCTGCATGGATCCTTGAAACTCCTTTATCTTTGTTTACAATTATATCACAACCTACAAAATGAATCAAATATTTAACTGCATAATCAGTAAAAATTGAATTTGTGATGGTTTCATATCAGCAAGAGCTGCAAACCCTACTCCATGAATATTGGCATATCTTTAACATGACAATCAGATAAAAGCTGCAAAACCAAACCATATATGCATGGACTACATTGCCAAGAGGATTGTTATTGATAAGTAAAACATATATCTCAGGAATATCTAGAGAAACATTAGACTTTTAGAAGTTCCAGCTTCATGGCAACAGTACAGTATAGCCACAATCTTAAAAACGAAAAAAGGAACTTCTGGATTCTACATCAATTTTAGTATAAAGCGTCCACAATGTGTTGTGTAAAGCACTGACCACACAAACATCAAAACATTGGAAAACAACGCAGTTAAACTCAATGCCTTGATTTGTTTAATATGGTTGTCCTGAAAAAAATTTGGCCTCTTTTCGATGTCATTTCACATAACTATTAAAAGAAGACCAATGACAACCAGAATATATGATGGGAAAACTCCATGAAAATTTTCATTATTGGCACTCTATGATTACTTCAACATCATATGCCATTTATAAGATTATGGTTCTTTCCATTTCATCAATAAACATAGAAATTGAACTTCAGAGTAGAAGTTTGGAAAAAAATTATTATTAACTAGCAAGTTTGAAGGATATGGAATGATGAGTATATTTTACTCATACTTTAGATATCATCTAAACTTGATATTTAATTTATTTCTACTAGTTTTAGAATGTTTTAATGAGTGTTTTGATGTTGTGATATAGGTTGATGAAATTGAAGGAAATAAGTAAGAGTTGGCAAAATTGGAGAAAATGGCTAAATTGTAAGAGATCCAAAGTTCGGGGACTAAAGTGCAAATACTCAAAAGTTGTGTCGGACCTCAAAATGAAGATTCGAGAGCGCTAGGAGTCAATTGAACGAAGAAAAAAGTCAAAGGGATCAAATATAGTCAAAGTATGATCACACATTATTTTCCAACCGAAAAAGTTATTCTCCAAATTTGTAGTCTCATATTGAGACTCATTTTTGACTTAGCAAACGTTTGAATTGGAAAATGATATCTGAAGTAAAGTTGTAGCTCTTTGAGTTATCTTTCCAAAGTATCTTGAATCACCTCAATCGGATATCGAGAGAAAAAATTATGATAAAAATACTGAAAGACGTACAGTGCAATTTTTCCACCCGGTAGACGCCGCAACGCCCACATTACTGAAAATCAGTAGAATTCGCGGCGCCTCAGCACCCAATATGGGCTCTACGGCGCCGCCTGTGCGAGAAATAGGTTTTGATTTTTTTTTTTTACTCTTTTCTTGGCCCAATACAACTCCAACCCTTTCAAGATTTCATGATGATATAAATACAACCCTAAATACCACTTTTGAGGGGGGAATTCAACACACAATTGGAGAACGCAAAGTGGGCATAATTCAAGAAATCAAAGGGAGGCAAGAACAACATCAAGGAAGAAGATTGAAGATCTATCCAAAAACTAGGGGCGTGTTCTCTTTACCATTTTCAAATTATTTTCTGTTTTCGATTTCCAAAACAGTGAAAACGCGTTCTCTTTCCCATTTTCGANGCAAGAACAACATCAAGGAAGAAGATTGAAGATCTATCCAAAAACTAGGGGCGTGTTCTCTTTACCATTTTCAAATTATTTTCTGTTTTCGATTTCCAAAACAGTGAAAACGCGTTCTCTTTCCCATTTTCGAAAAAATCGTTTTTGAAAACAAGTTAAAAATTTACAAAGAAATCCCAAAATGAAAAATTTGTCGTTTTTAGTGTTTTCAGTTATAATCAAGTCAAAATTTTCAAAACGCGTTTGGGGTGTTTTCAAAACAATTTTTCAAAATGCTAAAAAAAACACATTTTTAACAATCTCAAAATGGACATTCAAAATACAAAACCCAAAATGAATTCAAAACTCATAACAAAAAACTGAAACGCAAAGAGAACATCCCCTAGTTCTTTCTTCTCACTTTTTTATGTTGTTTATTTTGAATTGTATAGATTTCATGTTCATTATCATGAACTAAACTATTCTTCTAGGGTTTGATT